>JAECWN010000047.1:0-84690 GCA_018150725.1 Drosophila quadrilineata
TGATGAGGTACTAAAAAGACAAGGATTCGAAGCTACTCAAAATGAGCCATGCTTGTATAAAAAGATTAGTCAGGATTCGTACAATCTGATAGCTGTTTATGTAGACGATCTAATTATAGCTTGCTCAAAACAGTCTGATTTAGTCTACATTAAGAAGAAGTTACAGGAAACATTCGATATCCACGATAATGGTCAGTTACATCACTTTTTAGGAATAGAAATTCAGCGTAAAGGAGATGTAGGTGCTATATCTATATGTCAAAAGCAGTATATAAAGAATTTGCTAGAGAAATATAGTATGAGCACATGTCGCTCAGTATCGACGCCCCTAGACCCCGGATTTCGAATCAGTTGCAGCGAAGGCGAATGCAACAAAGCAGATGTCACTGAGTACCAATCGTTAATAGGATCACTTACGTATCTGGCCATATTAATACGGCCCGATATATCTCATTCAATGAGCAAGTTAGCCCAGCGAAATACGGATCTGCATCTCGAACACATGTCTGCAGCAAAACACATTTTGCGATACCTGGCAAAGACGATTGACTTGAAGCTGCACTATCGCAAAACTGGTCAACATCTGCATGCGTTTGTCGATGCAGACTGGGCAAATGACAGCCTAGACAGAAAATCGTATACTGGTTATGTTTTTACCTTGGAGGATCAACATTCTCGTGGGAGTCCAAAAAACAAGGAGTGGTCGCCCAGAGCAGCACAGAGGCTGAATATGTCGCCTTGTCAACAGCTGCAAAAGAGGCAGTATATCTTCGTCGTCTTCTGGAGGAGATAAGTTTTCATTCGCCAGCGGAGTCGGTTGAAATCAATGGAGACAATCTTAGTGCGCAGCAGATCGCAGCTAATCCCGTTCATCATAAGCGCACCAAGCACATTGATATTAAGTATCATTATATACGGCAGGTCTTAACAAAGAAAATTGTATGTCTTTCTTATGTTCCCACAAATGATAACGTATCTGATATCTTTACAAAGAATTTGCAAAAGGAAAAACATAATAAGTTTGTTAAATTACTTGGATTAACTGAATAAGAAATATGTAACGTATTATAAGCATTGAACTTGAGAAGAAGTGTTAAAGTTTGCAAGTTCAAATCAATTTATGTTTACCAACACTTAATGCACGAATTGAATCGTTATCGATTATAAGCCACCAATTATGTATACTTGTGTATGTCGATTATTAATTCCTCCTCTTTCTTAAATAAACGTTTGTCGTGTTCACATCGTTCGTCGTGTGTTCTCATTTCTATTTGGAATTCATTCTTTCACCACTGTGCAGACTTTTGATCTCCAACACTATCAATAGTATTGATCATATTTTTATTGTACATCAAAAAATTGTTCATATTGTCACTTTTAAAATTTGACTCATTTTTTGACAATTTTTGCACATTAACTCCTTCCAAAAATGCCAAAAAAGTGAAAATTTCAAAATCGGAATTTTTTGTGCATTATCGATTTCTGGTATTAAAATGAGTATAAAAAAACTTTACCACACTTGATTTTGACCCATATTTTAGAAAATATGGCGACAATAGTTATAAATGGACAAAATCATCGTTTTGAACATGTTGGAGATCAAAAGTCTGCACAGTGCTAAAAGAAAGAATTCCAAATAGAAATCAGAACACACGACGAACGATGTGAACACGACAAACGTTTATTTAAGAAAGAGGAGGAATTAACAATCGACATACACAAGTATACATAATTGGTGGCTTATAATCGATAACGATTCAATTCGTGCATTAAGTGTTGGTAAACGTAAATTGATTTGAACTTGCAAACTTTAACACTTCTTCTCAAGTTCAATGCTTATAATACGTTACATATTTCTTATTCAGTTAATCCAAGTAATTTAACAAACTTATTATGTTTTTCCTTTTGCAAATTCTTTGTAAAGATATCAGATACGTTATCATTTGTGGGAACATAAGAAAGACATACAATTTTCTTTGTTAAGACCTGCCGTATATAATGATACTTAATATCAATGTGCTTGGTGCGCTTATGATGAACGGGATTAGCTGCGATCTGCTGCGCACTAAGATTGTCTCCATTGATTTCAACCGACTCCGCTGGCGAATGAAAACTTATCTCCTCCAGAAGACGACGAAGATATACTGCCTCTTTTGCAGCTGTTGACAAGGCGACATATTCAGCCTCTGTGCTGCTCTGGGCGACCACTCCTTGTTTTTTGGACTCCCACGAGAATGTTGATCCTCCAAGGTAAAAAACATAACCAGTATACGATTTTCTGTCTAGGCTGTCATTTGCCCAGTCTGCATCGACAAACGCATGCAGATGTTGACCAGTTTTGCGATAGTGCAGCTTCAAGTCAATCGTCTTTGCCAGGTATCGCAAAATGTGTTTTGCTGCAGACATGTGTTCGAGATGCAGATCCGTATTTCGCTGGGCTAACTTGCTCACTGAATGAGATATATCGGGCCGTATTAATATGGCCAGATACGTAAGTGATCCTATTAACGATTGGTACTCAGTGACATCTGCTTTGTTGCATTTGCCTTCGCTGCAACTGATTCGAAATCCGGGGTCTAGGGGCGTCGATACTGAGCGACATGTGCTCATACTATATTTCTCTAGCAAATTCTTTATATACTGCTTTTGACATATAGATATAGCACCTACATCTCCTTTACGCTGAATTTCTATTCCTAAAAAGTGATGTAACTGACCATTATCGTGGATATCGAATGTTTCCTGTAACTTCTTCTTAATGTAGACTAAATCAGACTGTTTTGAGCAAGCTATAATTAGATCGTCTACATAAACAGCTATCAGATTGTACGAATCCTGACTAATCTTTTTATACAAGCATGGCTCATTTTGAGTAGCTTCGAATCCTTGTCTTTTTAGTACCTCATCAAGTGTACCATTCCAGACTCTACCAGATTGCTTAAGTCCGTATAAAGCCTTCTTCAATTTCAGGACTCGATCCGGATACTCTTTGCTCACAAAGGGTTCAGGCTGTTTCATATAAATATCTTCGCTAAGCTCACTGTTCAAATATGCGTTTGAAACATCCATTTGATGTAAGAATAACTCTTTTTCAGCTGCGACTGCTAACAGTAATCTAATATTTTCATAGCGTATAACTGGCGAAAATGTTTCAGTAAAGTTTATCCCGTACTGCTGGCTGCAACCTTTAGCTACAAGTCTTGATTTATACCTCTCGATGTTACCCTGATCATTTCTTTTAATCCGAAAAACCCACATGCAACCAATAGCTTTTGCATTTGGCGGAAGGTCGACCAACGCCCACGTGTTGTTTGCAATCAGCGCTGCGTACTCCGACTTCATGGATGTCTCCCACTCAAACGCATGTTTGCCATGCAATGCTTGTTTAACTGTGTTTGGCGTTTCCATATCATAATAGGCAACCATATTGTGCAGCTCGTTGTACATTTTTCTTGGCCTTCCTGGTTGTCCAGTTCGGATAATCCTGGGCCTACCAGGACCACGGTGAACAACTGGCTCATCAGCTTGACTGCTTGAAGAATCTGAATCGCCGAAACTCTGATACAGCTCCTGGTCGTCATTTGATTGGCCTAATTCACTGTCTTCGGAAACTGACTCTTGGCCATGGGTGTCATCTTGGACCGCTTGCTCGGAAAAGACATCTCGACATCTCGACACATTACTCGCCGGAGCTTCTTCAGACCTTTGTTTCTTGTGCGTATTGCTGCTAATGATAAAAGAATGAATATTATTTACTGGTGCAGAACCAGCTTCGACTGGTTGTGCTTCTCCTTCGACAAACTTAACATCACGACGCTCCACCACTTGTTTCGTCTCTTTGTCGAAAAGACGGTATGCCTTGGCAGTTAGAGAATACCCAACGAATACGTATTCTTTGCCCTTGGCTCTAAACTTCTTGTGCTGCATCTTGTCTAGCGCATAGACCGGAGAACCAAATATACGGAAATGATTTACGGATGGCCTTCGTCCTCTCCAGACTTCATAAGGAGTAACGCCATCCAGCGCCTTCGAAGGAGCCCTATTTCGTATATACGTTGCAGTTGCAACAGCCTCAGCCCACAGCGATTCTTGCACGTTTACGTGAACCATCATAGCACGCGCCATTTCCACGAGCGTGCGGTTCGCTCTCTCGGCCACACCGTTTTGTTGAGGCGTATAAGGAACAGTTAATTGTCTCTTAATACCACACTTCTTTAAGAACGCATCGAATTTGCCATTAATGTACTCTCTACCGTTGTCACTACGAATTGCCTTTATTTTCGTTTGCAATTGACACTCCACTAAATTTTTAAATGTCTCAAATTTCTCGAATGCTTCATCTTTGGATTTCATAAAATACACGAAAATTCTTTTCGACCGATCGTCTATAAACGTTATGAAATACTTAGCACCACCAACTGAAGAAACATTTATTGGACCGCATACATCAGTATGTATCAAATCTAAACAATGCGACGCACCTTTTGTGCTTTCTTGGAATGGCAATGCACATATTTTAGATAAATTGCACGTGTTGCAATTTATTTCGGCCGGAAAGTTCTTTAAGTCAATACCGTGTACGCACTCACTTTTAATTAAATCATTCAGACTTCGAAAATTCAAATGTCCGTATCGATTGTGCCAAACAATTGCTTTTTCCTGCATGGAAAACAGCTGATGTGTATTTACATCGTTAAATAAAAACAAATTTTCTTTTAGTTCCGCTTTTAATAACACTTCTCCATTTTTGCATTTTACTGAAGCGTATTTGTCTTTAAAAACTACCGAATGCCCGAATTTCAATGCCTTGCTGACCGAATAGAAATTGATATGCAAAGATGGCACGTACAAAACGTCGTTCAACAAAATATCACAATTTGGTGTTTTTATTTTTACTTTGCCTTTGCCCGCTGAATCTATGTATTTATCAGCCGCTAACATTATTTGCTCTGTTTTCTCTTCATACGACACAAACAAATCTTTCTCGAAACACATATGCGTTGTCGCGCCACTGTCGAGACACCAAGTACCGTATTTTGAGAGTTCTTTTTGCACTGCGGCGTACGCAGCATACGAGCATTTATGTTTTTTGTCTCGCTCTTCTTCACTCTTGGCTTTGCACTGCACCGCTTTGTGTCCGCGCCTTTTACATTTAAAACAAATTCCGGTGAATTTTGCATTTTTCTTTTCACGCTGTTCATTTTTATTTTCTTTTTTGTCCGTTTTCGTACCCACATAGAATGCTTGCTGGCTATTGCCTATTTCACAATTTTGTGCAAGTCTATCAGCCTCTGCTAATAACTTCGCCTTAATTATTTCGGACGATGGCAATGAGTCTCTCGTTTCCATGGCTACCACGAAATGTTCAAATTCTGAGCTTAAACTTGAGAGTAATATAATTACTTTTAGCTCATCTTGCAAATCAATGCTTACTTCTCTTAATTTATCCACAACCTCAATAAAAGAGTTTACGTATTGCGCCATGTTACCGTTTATGTCCAATTTCATATTTAACAGCTTTTTATAAAGCGACACTTTATGAATAGGTCCCGTTGGTACATGCACTTGGCGTAATCTGTCCCACGCTTCTTTTGAAGAGTTCAAATTTTTAACATAACTTAATTGCGAAACAGTTACATTTAACACAATCAACGCGAGCGCCTTTTGATCTAACAAGATCGTATTTGGAGTCTCTTCTTTGACTTCCAATTGTCCGCTAACGACACTCCATAGTTCTTGGTGTATCAAAACACTTTTCATTTGAATGCACCACACATCATAGTTTTGCTCAATTAACTTTTCTATTTGAAATTGACTCATTTTCTTTCACTTTATGGACTGGGCCCATAACCAATGTTGGAGATCAAAAGTCTGCACAGTGCTAAAAGAAAGAATTCCAAATAGAAATCAGAACACACGACGAACGATGTGAACACGACAAACGTTTATTTAAGAAAGAGGAGGAATTAATAATCGACATACACAAGTATACATAATTGGTGGCTTATAATCGATAACGATTCAATTCGTGCATTAAGTGTTGGTAAACATAAATTGATTTGAACTTGCAAACTTTAACAGAACAAAAATTGATATCTTCCCCATCTTTGAGAAACCATAACTTATCAACAACTTAGCCGATTTTCCTCATTTATGCATTTCTGGATACGGCTTTTTTTATATTTTAAATCGGTATATAAGGTTTATTACATGTTTTGAAAAATATGGCAAGGAAAGTGAAAAATTGAAAAAACGTGTTATTTTGTTTAAAAATTTGAGACATTTGCAACTTTGAGAAGCCATAACTTAGCTAAAAATCAGCCGATTTTCAAAATTTATGCATTTCTATCAATAGTATTGATCATATTATTATTGTACATCAAAAAATTGTTCATATTGTCAGTTTTAAAATTTGACTCATTTTTTGACAATTTTTGCACATTAACTCCTACCAAAAATGCCAAAAAAGTGAAAATTTTAAAATCGGAATTTTTTGTGCCTTATCGATTTCTGGTATTAAAATGAGTATAAAAAAACTTTACCACACTTGATTTTGACCCATATTTTAGAAAATATGACCACAATAGTTATAAATGGACAAAATCATCGTTTTGAACAAAAATTGATATCTTCCCCATCTTTGAGAAACCATAACTTATCAACAACTTAGCCGATTTTCCTCATTTATGCATTTCTGGATACGGTTTTTTTTATATTTTAAATCGGTATATAAGGTTTATTACATGTTTTGAAAAATATGGCCAGGAAAGTGATAAATTGAAAAAAAACGTGTTTTTGGTTTAAAAAAATGAGACATTTGCAACTTTGAGAAGCCATAACTTAGCTAAAAATCAACCGATTTTCAAAATTTTTGCATTTCTGTCAATGGTATTTATCATATTTTGAATCTACGTCAAAAAAATTAAAATACTTTCAGTTTCAATTTTTGACCCATTTTTTGACAAATTTTGCAAATTTACTACTAGCAAAAATGTCAAAAAAGTGAAAATTTTAAAATCGGAATTTTTTGTGCCTTATCGATTTCTGGTATTAAAATGAGTATAAAAAAACTTTACCACACTTGATTTTGACCCATATTTTGGAAAATATGGCCACAATAGTTATAAATGGACAAAATCATCGTTTTGAACAAAAATTGATATCTTCCCCATCTTTGAGAAACCATAACTTATCAACAACTTAGCCGATTTTCCTCATTTATGCATTTCTGGATACGGCTTTTTTTATATTTTAAATCGGTATATAAGGTTTATTACATGTTTTGAAAAATATGGCCAGGAAAGTGATAAATTGAAAAAAAAACGTGTTTTTGGTTTAAAAAATGAGACATTTGAAACTTTGAGAAGCCATAACTTAGCTAAAAATCAACCGATTTTCAAAATTTTTGGATTTCTGTCAATGGTATTTATCATATTTTGAATCTACGTCAAAAAAATTAAAATACTTTCAGTTTCAATTTTTGACCCATTTTTTGACAAATTTTGCAAATTTACTACCAGCAAAAATATCAAAAAAGTGAAAATTTTTAAATCGGAATTTTTTGTGCCTTATAGATTTCTGGTATTAAAATGAGTATAAAAAAACTTTACCACACTTGATTTTGACCCATATTTTAGAAAATATGGCCACAATAGTTATAAATGGACAAAATCATCGTTTTGAACAAAAATTGATATCTTCCCCATCTTTGAGAAACCATAACTTATCAACAACTTAGCCGATTTTCCTCATTTATGCATTTCTGGATACGGCTTTTTTATATTTTAAATCGGTATATAAGGTTTATTACATGTTTTGAAAAATATGGCCAGGAAAGTGATAAATTGAAAAAAAACGTGTTTTTGGTTTAAAAAACTGAGACATTTGCAACTTTGAGAAGCCATAACTTAGCTAAAATTCAACCGATTTTCAAACTTTTTGCATTTCTGTCAATGGTATTTATCATATTTTGAATCTACGTCAAAAAAATTAAAATACTTTCAGTTTCAATTTTTGACCCATTTTTTGACAAATTTTGCAAATTTACTACTAGCAAAAATGTCAAAAAAGTGAAAATTTTAAAATCGGAATTTTTTGTGCATTATCGATTTCTGGTATTAAAATGAGTATAAAAAACTTTACCACACTTGATTTTGACCCATATTTTAGAAAATATGACCACAATAGTGATAAATGGTCAAAATCATCGTTTTGAACAAATATTGATATCTTCCTCATCTCCGAGCAACCATAACTTTTCCACAACTTAGCCGATTTTCCTCATTTATGCATTTCTGGATACGGCTTTTATTATACTTTAAATCGGTATATAAGGTTTATTACATGTTTTGAAAAATATGGCCAGGAAAGTGATAAATTGAAAAAAAACGTGTTTTTGGTTTAAAAAACTGAGACATTTGCAACTTTGAGAAGCCATAACTTAGCTAAAAATCAACCGATTTTCAAAATTTTTGCATTTCTGTCAATGGTATTTATCATATTTTGAATCTACGTCAAAAAAATTAAAATACTTTCAGTTTCAATTTTGACCCATTTTTTTGACAAATTTTGCAAATTTACTACTAGCAAAAATGTCAAAAAAGTGAAAATTTTAAAATCGGAATTTTTTGTGCATTATCGATTTCTGGTATTAAAATGAGTATAAAAAACTTTACCACACTTGATTTTGACCCATATTTTAGAAAATATGACCACAATATTGATAAATGGTCAAAATCATCGTTTTGAACAAATATTGATATCTTCCTCATCTCTGAGCAACCATAACTTTTCCACAACTTAGCCGATTTTCCTCATTTATGCATTTCTGGATACGGCTTTTTATTATACTTTAAATCGGTATATAAGGTTTATTACATGTTTTGAAAAATATGGCCAGGAAAGCGATAAATTGAAAAAAACGTGTTTTTGGTTTAAAAAACTGAGACATTTGCAACTTTGAGAAGCCATAACTTAGCTAAAAATCAACCGATTTTCAAAATTTTTGCATTTCTGTCAATGGTATTTATCATATTTTGAATCTACGTCAAAAAAATTAAAATACTTTCAGTTTCAATTTTTGACCCATTTTTTGACAAATTTTGCAAATTTACTACTAGCAAAAATGTCAAAAAAGTGAAAATTTTAAAATCGGAATTTTTTGTGCCCAATCGATTTCTGGTATTAAAATGAGTATAAAAAACTTTACCACACTTGATTTTGACCCATATTTAAGAAAATATGACCACAATAGTGATAAATGGTCAAAATCATCGTTTTGAACAAATATTGATATCTTCCTCATCTCCGAGCAACCATAACTTTTCCACAACTTAGCCGATTTTCCTCATTTATGCATTTCTGGATACGGCTTTTATTATACTTTAAATCGGTATATAAGGTTTATTAAATGTTTTGGAAAATATGGCAAGGAAAGTGAAAAATTGAAAAAACGTGTTATTTTGTTTAAAAATTTGAGACTTTTGCAACTTTGAGAAACCATAACTTAGCTAAAAATCAGCCGATTTTCAAAATTTATGCATTTCTATCAATAGTATTGATCATATTTTTATTGTACATCAAAAAATTGTTCATATTGTCAGTTTTAAAATTTGACTCATTTTTTGACAATTTTTGCACATTAACTCCTACCAAAAATGCAAAAAAGTGAAAATTTTAAAATCGGAATTTTTTGTGCCTTATCGATTTCTGGTATTAAAATGAGTATAAAAAACTTTACCACACTTGATTTTGACCCATATTTTAGAAAATATGGCCACAATAGTTATAAATGGACAAAATCATCGTTTTGAACAAAAATTGATATCTTCCTCATCTTTGAGCAACCATAACTTTTCCACAACTTAGCCGATTTTCCTCATTTATGCATTTCTGGATACGGCTTTTATTATACTTTAAATCGGTATATAAGGTTTATTACATGTTTTGAAAAATATGGCCAGGAAAGCGATAAATTGAAAAAAACGTGTTTTTGGTTTAAAAAACTGAGACATTTTCAACTTTGAGAAGCCATAACTTAGCTAAAAATCAACCGATTTTCAAAATTTTTGCATTTCTGTCAATGGTATTTATCATATTTTGAATCTACGTCAAAAAAATTAAAATACTTTCAGTTTCAATTTTTGACCCATTTTTTGACAAATTTTGCAAATTTACTACTAGCAAAAATGTCAAAAAAGTGAAAATTTTAAAATCGGAATTTTTTGTGCATTATCGATTTCTGGTATTAAAATGAGTATAAAAAACTTTACCACACTTGATTTTGACCCATATTTTAGAAAATATGACCACAATAGTGATAAATGGTCAAAATCATCGTTTTGAACAAATATTGATATCTTCCTCATCTCCGAGCAACCATAACTTTTCCACAACTTAGCCGATTTTCCTCATTTATGCATTTCTGGATACGGCTTTTATTATACTTTAAATCGGTATATAAGGTTTATTACATGTTTTGAAAAATATGGCCAGGAAAGTGATAAATTGAAAAAACGTGTTTTTGGTTTAAAAAACTGAGACATTTGCAACTTTGAGAAGCCATAACTTAGCTAAAAATCAACCGATTTTCAAAATTTTTGCATTTCTGTCAATGGTATTTATCATATTTTGAATCTACGTCAAAAAAATTAAAATACTTTCAGTTTCAATTTTTGACCCATTTTTTGACAAATTTTGCAAATTTACTACTAGCAAAAATGTCAAAAAAGTGAAAATTTTAAAATCGGAATTTTTTGTGCATTATCGATTTCTGGTATTAAAATGAGTATAAAAAACTTTACCACACTTGATTTTGACCCATATTTAAGAAAATATGACCACAATAGTGATAAATGGTCAAAATCATCGTTTTGAACAAATATTGATATCTTCCTCATCTCCGAGCAACCATAACTTTTCCACAACTTAGCCGATTTTCCTCATTTATGCATTTCTGGATACGGCTTTTATTATACTTTAAATCGGTATATAAGGTTTATTACATGTTTTGAAAAATATGGCCAGGAAAGCGATAAATTGAAAAAAACGTGTTTTTGGTTTAAAAAACTGAGACATTTGCAACTTTGAGAAGCCATAACTTAGCTAAAAATCAACCGATTTTCAAAATTTTTGCATTTCTGTCAATGGTATTTATCATATTTTGAATCTACGTCAAAAAAATTAAAATACTTTCAGTTTCAATTTTTGACCCATTTTTTGACAAATTTTGCAAATTTACTACTAGCAAAAATGTCAAAAAAGTGAAAATTTTAAAATCGGAATTTTTGTGCCCAATCGATTTCTGGTATTAAAATGAGTATAAAAAACTTTACCACACTTGATTTTGACCCATATTTAAGAAAATATGACCACAATAGTGATAAATGGTCAAAATCATCGTTTTGAACAAATATTGATATCTTCCTCATCTCCGAGCAACCATAACTTTTCCACAACTTAGCCGATTTTCCTCATTTATGCATTTCTGGATACGGCTTTTATTATACTTTAAATCGGTATATAAGGTTTATTAAATGTTTTGGAAAATATGGCAAGGAAAGTGAAAAATTGAAAAAACGTGTTATTTTGTTTAAAAATTTGAGACTTTTGCAACTTTGAGAAACCATAACTTAGCTAAAAATCAGCCGATTTTCAAAATTTATGCATTTCTATCAATAGTATTGATCATATTTTTATTGTACATCAAAAAATTGTTCATATTGTCAGTTTTAAAATTTGACTCATTTTTTGACAATTTTTGCACATTAACTCCTACCAAAAATGCCAAAAAAGTGAAAATTTTAAAATCGGAATTTTTTGTGCCTTATCGATTTCTGGTATTAAAATGAGTATAAAAAAACTTTACCACACTTGATTTTGACCCATATTTTAGAAAATATGGCCACAATAGTTATAAATGGACAAAATCATCGTTTTGAACAAAAATTGATATCTTCCTCATCTTTGAGCAACCATAACTTTTCCACAACTTAGCCGATTTTCCTCATTTATGCATTTCTGGATACGGCTTTTATTATACTTTAAATCGGTATATAAGGTTTATTACATGTTTTGAAAAATATGGCCAGGAAAGCGATAAATTGAAAAAAACGTGTTTTTGGTTTAAAAAACTGAGACATTTTCAACTTTGAGAAGCCATAACTTAGCTAAAAATCAACCGATTTTCAAAATTTTTGCATTTCTGTCAATGGTATTTATCATATTTTGAATCTACGTCAAAAAAATTAAAATACTTTCAGTTTCAATTTTTGACCCATTTTTTGACAAATTTTGCAAATTTACTACTAGCAAAAATGTCAAAAAAATGAAAATTTTAAAATCTGAATTTTTTGTGCATTATCGATTTCTGGTATTAAAATGAGTATAAAAAACTTTACCACACTTGATTTTGACCCATATTTTAGAAAATATGACCACAATAGTGATAAATGGTCAAAATCATCGTTTTGAACAAATATTGATATCTTCCTCATCTCCGAGCAACCATAACTTTTCCACAACTTAGCCGATTTTCCTCATTTATGCATTTCTGGATACGGCTTTTATTATACTTTAAATCGGTATATAAGGTTTATTACATGTTTTGAAAAATATGGCCAGGAAAGTGATAAATTGAAAAAAACGTGTTTTTGGTTTAAAAAACTGAGACATTTGCAACTTTGAGAAGCCATAACTTAGCTAAAAATCAACCGATTTTCAAAATTTTTGCATTTCTGTCAATGGTATTTATCATATTTTTATTCTACGTCAAAAAAATTAAAATATTTTCAGTTTTAAAATTTGACTCATTTTTTGACAAATTTTGCAAATTAACTACTAGCAAAAATGTCAAAAAAGTGAAAATTTTAAAATCGGAATTTTTGTGCCTTATCGATTTCTGGTATTAAAATGAGTATAAAAAAACTTTACCACACTTGATTTTGACCCATATTTTAGAAAATATGACCACAATATTGATAAATGGTCAAAATCATCGATTTGAACAAATATTGATATCTTCCTCATCTCTGAGCAACCATAACTTTTCCACAACTTAGCCGATTTTCCTCATTTATGCATTTCTGGATACGGCTTTTATTATACTTTAAATCGGTATATAAGGTTTATTACATGTTTTGAAAAATATGGCCAGGAAAGCGATAAATTGAAAAAAAACGTGTTTTTGGTTTAAAAAACTGAGACATTTGCAACTTTGAGAAGCCATAACTTAGCTAAAAATCAACCGATTTTCAAAATTTTTGCATTTCTGTCAATGGTATTTATCATATTTTGAATCTACGTCAAAAAATTAAAATACTTTCAGTTTCAATTTTTGACCCATTTTTTGACAAATTTTGCAAATTTACTACTAGCAAAAATGTCAAAAAAGTGAAAATTTTAAAATCGGAATTTTTTGTGCCTTATCGATTTCTGGTATTAAAATGAGTATAAAAAAACTTTACCACACTTGATTTTGACCCATATTTAAGAAAATATGACCACAATAGTGATAAATGGTCAAAATCATCGTTTTGAACAAATATTGATATCTTCCTCATCTCCGAGCAACCATAACTTTTCCACAACTTAGCCGATTTTCCTCATTTATGCATTTCTGGATACGGCTTTTATTATACTTTAAATCGGTATATAAGGTTTATTAAATGTTTTGAAAAATATGGCAAGGAAAGTGATAAATTGAAAAAACGTGTTATTTTGTTTAAAAATTTGAGACATTTGCAACTTTGAGAAACCATAACTTAGCTAAAAATCAACCGATTTTCAAAATTTTTGCATTTCTATCAATAGTATTGATCATATTTTGATTGTACGTCAAAAAAATTAAAATACTTTCAGTTTTAAATTTTGACCCATTTTTTGACAATTTTTGCACATTTACTCCTACCAAAAATGCCAAAAAAGTGAAAATTTTAAAATCGGAATTTTTTGTGCCTTATCGATTTCTGGTATTAAAATGAGTATAAAAAAACTTTACCACACTTGATTTTGACCCATATTTTAGAAAATATGGCCACAATAGTTATAAATGGACAAAATCATCGTTTTGAACAAATATTGATATCTTCCTCATCTTTGAGCAACCATAACTTTTCCACAACTTAGCCGATTTTCCTCATTTATGCATTTCTGGATACGGCTTTTATTATACTTTAAATCGGTATATAAGGTTTATTACATGTTTTGAAAAATATGGCCAGGAAAGCGATAAATTGAAAAAAACGTGTTTTTGGTTTAAAAAACTGAGACATTTGCAACTTTGAGAAGCCATAACTTAGCTAAAAATCAACCGATTTTCAAAATTTTTGCATTTCTGTCAATGGTATTTATCATATTTTGAATCTACGTCAAAAAAATTAAAATACTTTCAGTTTAAATTTTGACCCATTTTTTGACAAATTTTGCAAATTTACTACTAGCAAAAATGTCAAAAAAGTGAAAATTTTAAAATCGGAATTTTTTGTGCCCAATCGATTTCTGGTATTAAAATGAGTATAAAAAACTTTACCACACTTGATTTTGACCCATATTTTAGAAAATATGACCACAATAGTGATAAATGGTCAAAATCATCGTTTTGAACAAATATTGATATCTTCCTCATCTCCGAGCAACCATAACTTTTCCACAACTTAGCCGATTTTCCTCATTTATGCATTTCTGGATACGGCTTTTATTATACTTTAAATCGGTATATAAGGTTTATTAAATGTTTTGGAAAATATGGCAAGGAAAGTGAAAAATTGAAAAAACGTGTTATTTTGTTTAAAAATTTGAGACTTTTGCAACTTTGAGAAGCCATAACTTAGCTAAAAATCAGCCGATTTTCAAAATTTATGCATTTCTATCAATAGTATTGATCATATTTTTATTGTACATCAAAAAATTGTTCATATTGTCAGTTTTAAAATTTGACTCATTTTTTGACAATTTTTGCACATTAACTCCTACCAAAAATGCCAAAAAAGTGAAAATTTTAAAATCGGAATTTTTTGTGCCTTATCGATTTCTGGTATTAAAATGAGTATAAAAAAACTTTACCACACTTGATTTTGACCCATATTTTAGAAAATATGACCACAATAGTGATAAATGGTCAAAATCATCGTTTTGAACAAATATTGATATCTTCCTCATCTCCGAGCAGCCATAACTTTTCCACAATAAATATGACCACAATAGTGATAAATGGTCAAAATCATCGTTTTGAACAAATATTGATATCTTCCTCATCTCCGAGCAACCATATCTTTTCCACAACTTAGCCGATTTTCCTCATTTATGCATTTCTGGATACGGCTTTTTTTATATTTTAAATCGGTATATAAGGTTTATTACATGTTTTGAAAAATATGGCCAGGAAAGTGATAAATTGAAAAAAAACGTGTTTTTGGTTTAAAAAATGAGACATTTGCAACTTTGAGAAGCCATAACTTAGCTAAAAATCAACCGATTTTCAAAATTTTTGGATTTCTGTCAATGGTATTTATCATATTTTGAATCTACGTCAAAAAAATTAATATACTTTCAGTTTCAATTTTTGACCCATTTTTTGACAAATTTTGCAAATTTACTACTTGCAAAAATGTCAAAAAAGTGAAAATTTTAAAATCGGAATTTTTTGTGCATTATCGATTTCTGGTATTAAAATGAGTATAAAAAAACTTTACCACACTTGATTTTGACCCATATTTTAGAAAATATGACCACAATATTGATAAATGGTCAAAATCATCGATTTGAACAAATATTGATATCTTCCTCATCTCTGAGCAACCATAACTTTTCCACAACTTAGCCGATTTTCCTCATTTATGCATTTCTGGATACGGCTTTTATTATACTTTAAATCGGTATATAAGGTTTATTACATGTTTTGAAAAATATGGCCAGGAAAGCGATAAATTGAAAAAAACGTGTTTTTGGTTTAAAAAACTGAGACATTTGCAACTTTGAGAAGCCATAACTTAGCTAAAAATCAACCGATTTTCAAAATTTTTGCATTTCTGTCAATGGTATTTATCATATTTTTGAATCTACGTCAAAAAAATTAAAATACTTTCAGTTTAAATTTTGACCCATTTTTTGACAAATTTTGCAAATTTACTACTAGCAAAAATGTCAAAAAAGTGAAAATTTTAAAATCGGAATTTTTGTGCCCAATCGATTTCTGGTATTAAAATGAGTATAAAAAACTTTACCACACTTGATTTTGACCCATATTTTAGAAAATATGACCACAATAGTGATAAATGGTCAAAATCATCGTTTTGAACAAATATTGATATCTTCCTCATCTCCGAGCAACCATAACTTTTCCACAACTTAGCCGATTTTCCTCATTTATGCATTTCTGGATACGGCTTTTATTATACTTTAAATCGGTATATAAGGTTTATTAAATGTTTTGGAAAATATGGCAAGGAAAGTGAAAAATTGAAAAAACGTGTTATTTTGTTTAAAAATTTGAGACTTTTGCAACTTTGAGAAGCCATAACTTAGCTAAAAATCAGCCGATTTTCAAAATTTATGCATTTCTATCAATAGTATTGATCATATTTTTATTGTACATCAAAAAATTGTTCATATTGTCAGTTTTAAAATTTGACTCATTTTTTGACAATTTTTGCACATTAACTCCTACCAAAAATGCCAAAAAAGTGAAAATTTTAAAATCGGAATTTTTTGTGCCTTATCGATTTCTGGTATTAAAATGAGTATAAAAAAACTTTACCACACTTGATTTTGACCCATATTTTAGAAAATATGACCACAATAGTGATAAATGGTCAAAATCATCGTTTTGAACAAATATTGATATCTTCCTCATCTCCGAGCAGCCATAACTTTTCCACAATAAATATGACCACAATAGTGATAAATGGTCAAAATCATCGTTTTGAACAAATATTGAAGATTCCTCATCTCCGAGCAACCATATCTTTTCCACAACTTAGCCGATTTTCCTCATTTATGCATTTCTGGATACGGCTTTTTTTATATTTTAAATCGGTATATAAGGTTTATTACATGTTTTGAAAAATATGGCCAGGAAAGTGATAAATTGAAAAAAACGTGTTTTTTGGTTTAAAAAATGAGACATTTGCAACTTTGAGAAGCCATAACTTAGCTAAAAATCAACCGATTTTCAAAATTTTTGGATTTCTGTCAATGGTATTTATCATATTTTGAATCTACGTCAAAAAAATTAATATACTTTCAGTTTCAATTTTTGACCCATTTTTTGACAAATTTTGCAAATTTACTACTTGCAAAAATGTCAAAAAAGTGAAAATTTTAAAATCGGAATTTTTTGTGCATTATCGATTTCTGGTATTAAAATGAGTATAAAAAACTTTACCACACTTGATTTTGACCCATATTTTAGAAAATATGACCACAATATTGATAAATGGTCAAAATCATCGATTTGAACAAATATTGATATCTTCCTCATCTCTGAGCAACCATAACTTTTCCACAACTTAGCCGATTTTCCTCATTTATGCATTTCTGGATACGGCTTTTATTATACTTTAAATCGGTATATAAGGTTTATTACATGTTTTGAAAAATATGGCCAGGAAAGCGATAAATTGAAAAAACGTGTTTTTGGTTTAAAAAACTGAGACATTTGCAACTTTGAGAAGCCATAACTTAGCTAAAAATCAACCGATTTTCAAAATTTTTGCATTTCTGTCAATGGTATTTATCATATTTTGAATCTACGTCAAAAAAATTAAAATACTTTCAGTTTCAATTTTTGACCCATTTTTTTGACAAATTTTGCAAATTTACTACTAGCAAAAATGTCAAAAAGTGAAAATTTTAAAATCGGAATTTTTGTGCCCAATCGATTTCTGGTATTAAAATGAGTATAAAAAACTTTACCACACTTGATTTTGACCCATATTTTAGAAAATATGACCACAATAGTGATAAATGGTCAAAATCATCGTTTTGAACAAATATTGATATCTTCCTCATCTCCGAGCAACCATAACTTTTCCACAACTTAGCCGATTTTCCTCATTTATGCATTTCTGGATACGGCTTTTATTATACTTTAAATCGGTATATAAGGTTTATTAAATGTTTTGGAAAATATGGCAAGGAAAGTGAAAAATTGAAAAAACGTGTTATTTTGTTTAAAAATTTGAGACTTTTGCAACTTTGAGAAACCATAACTTAGCTAAAAATCAGCCGATTTTCAAAATTTATGCATTTCTATCAATAGTATTGATCATATTTTTATTGTACATCAAAAAATTGTTCATATTGTCAGTTTTAAAATTTGACTCATTTTTTGACAATTTTTGCACATTAACTCCTACCAAAAATGCCAAAAAAGTGAAAATTTTAAAATCGGAATTTTTTGTGCCTTATCGATTTCTGGTATTAAAATGAGTATAAAAAAACTTTACCACACTTGATTTTGACCCATATTTTAGAAAATATGGCCACAATAGTTATAAATGGACAAAATCATCGTTTTGAACAAAAATTGATATCTTCCTCATCTTTGAGCAACCATAACTTTTCCACAACTTAGCCGATTTTCCTCATTTATGCATTTCTGGATACGGCTTTTTATTATACTTTAAATCGGTATATAAGGTTTATTACATGTTTTGAAAAATATGGCCAGGAAAGCGATAAATTGAAAAAAACGTGTTTTTGGTTTAAAAACTGAGACATTTGCAACTTTGAGAAGCCATAACTTAGCTAAAAATCAACCGATTTTCAAACTTTTTGCATTTCTGTCAATGGTATTTATCATATTTTGAATCTACGTCAAAAAAATTAAAATACTTTCAGTTTAAATTTTTGACCCATTTTTTGACAAATTTTGCAAATTTACTACTAGCAAAAATGTCAAAAAGTGAAAATTTTAAAATCGGAATTTTTTGTGCCCAATCGATTTCTGGTATTCAAATGAGTATAAAAAACTTTACCACACTTGATTTTGACCCATATTTTAGAAAATATGACCACAATAGTGATAAATGGTCAAAATCATCGTTTTGAACAAATATTGATATCTTCCTCATCTCCGAGCAACCATAACTTTTCCACAACTTAGCCGATTTTCCTCATTTATGCATTTCTGGATACGGCTTTTTTTATACTTTAAATCGGTATATAAGGTTTATTACATGTTTTGAAAAATATGGCCAGGAAAGTGATAAATTGA
Source organism: Drosophila quadrilineata (assembly GCA_018150725.1). Taxonomy (NCBI): domain Eukaryota; kingdom Metazoa; phylum Arthropoda; class Insecta; order Diptera; family Drosophilidae; genus Drosophila; species Drosophila quadrilineata. The sequence goes on from JAECWN010000047.1 coordinate 19,214, forward strand.
AAAAAACGTGTTTTTGGTTTAAAAAAACTGAGACATTTGCAACTTTGAGAAGCCATAACTTAGCTAAAAATCAACCGATTTTCAAAATTTTTGCATTTCTGTCAATGGTATTTATCATATTTTGAATCTACGTCAAAAAAATTAAAATACTTTCAGTTTCAATTTTGACCCATTTTTTGACAAATTTTGCAAATTTACTACTAGCAAAAATGTCAAAAAAGTGAAAATTTTAAAATCGGAATTTTTTGTGCCCAATCGATTTCTGGTATTAAAATGAGTATAAAAAACTTTACCACACTTGATTTTGACCCATATTTAAGAAAATATGACCACAATAGTGATAAATGGTCAAAATCATCGTTTTGAACAAATATTGATATCTTCCTCATCTCCGAGCAACCATAACTTTTCCACAACTTAGCCGATTTTCCTCATTTATGCATTTCTGGATACGGCTTTTATTATACTTTAAATCGGTATATAAGGTTTATTAAATGTTTTGGAAAATATGGCAAGGAAAGTGAAAATTGAAAAAACGTGTTATTTTGTTTAAAAATTTGAGACTTTTGCAACTTTGAGAAACCATAACTTAGCTAAAAATCAGCCGATTTTCAAAATTTATGCATTTCTATCAATAGTATTGATCATATTTTTATTGTACATCAAAAAATTGTTCATATTGTCAGTTTTAAAATTTGACTCATTTTTTGACAATTTTTGCACATTAACTCCTACCAAAAATGCCAAAAAAGTGAAAATTTTAAAATCGGAATTTTTTGTGCCTTATCGATTTCTGGTATTTAAATGAGTATAAAAAAACTTTACCACACTTGATTTTGACCCATATTTTGGAAAATATGGCCACAATAGTTATAAATGGACAAAATCATCGTTTTGAACAAAAATTGATATCTTCCTCATCTTTGAGCAACCATAACTTTTCCACAACTTAGCCGATTTTCCTCATTTATGCATTTCTGGATACGGCTTTTATTATACTTTAAATCGGTATATAAGGTTTATTACATGTTTTGAAAAATATGGCCAGGAAAGCGATAAATTGAAAAAAACGTGTTTTTGGTTTAAAAAACTGAGACATTTGCAACTTTGAGAAGCCATAACTTAGCTAAAAATCAACCGATTTTCAAAATTTTTGCATTTCTGTCAATGGTATTTATCATATTTTGAATCTACGTCAAAAAAATTAAAATACTTTCAGTTTAAATTTTTGACCCATTTTTTGACAAATTTTGCAAATTTACTACTAGCAAAAATGTCAAAAAAGTGAAAATTTTAAAATCGGAATTTTTGTGCCCAATCGATTTCTGGTATTCAAATGAGTATAAAAAACTTTACCACACTTGATTTTGACCCATATTTTTAGAAAATATGACCACAATAGTGATAAATGGTCAAAATCATCGTTTTGAACAAATATTGATATCTTCCTCATCTCCGAGCAACCATAACTTTTCCACAACTTAGCCGATTTTCCTCATTTATGCATTTCTGGATACGGCTTTTATTATACTTTAAATCGGTATATAAGGTTTATTAAATGTTTTGGAAAATATGGCAAGGAAAGTGAAAAATTGAAAAAACGTGTTATTTTGTTTAAAAATTTGAGACTTTTGCAACTTTGAGAAACCATAACTTAGCTAAAAATCAGCCGATTTTCAAAATTTATGCATTTCTATCAATAGTATTGATCATATTTTTATTGTACATCAAAAAATTGTTCATATTGTCACTTTTAAAATTTGACTCATTTTTTTGACAATTTTTGCACATTAACTCCTACCAAAATGCCAAAAAGTGAAAATTTTAAAATCGGAATTTTTGTGCCTTATCGATTTCTGGTATTAAAATGAGTATAAAAAACTTTACCACACTTGATTTTGACCCATATTTTAGAAAATATGACCACAATAGTTATAAATGGTCAAAATCATCGTTTTGAACAAAAATTGATATCTTCCTCATCTTTTGAGCAACCATAACTTTTCCACAACTTAGCCGATTTTCCTCATTTATGCATTTCTGGATACGGCTTTTATTATACTTTAAATCGGTATATAAGGTTTATTACATGTTTTGAAAAATATGGCCAGGAAAGCGATAAATTGAAAAAAACGTGTTTTTGGTTTAAAAAAATTGAGACATTTGCAACTTTGAGAAGCCATAACTTAGCTAAAAATCAACCGATTTTCAAAATTTTTGCATTTCTGTCAATGGTATTTATCATATTTTGAATCTACGTCAAAAAAATTAAAATATTGTCAGTTTAAAATTTGACTCATTTTTGACAAATTTTGCAAATTTACTACTAGCAAAAATGTCAAAAAAGTGAAAATTTTAAAATCGGAATTTTTTGTGCCCTATCGATTTCTGGTATTAAAATGAGTATAAAAAACTTTACCACACTTGATTTTGACCCATATTTTAGAAAATATGACCACAATAGTGATAAATGGTCAAAATCATCGTTTTGAACAAATATTGATATCTTCCTCATCTTCGAGGAACCATAACTTTTCCACAACTTAGCCGATTTTCCTCATTTATGCATTTCTGGATACGGCTTTTATTATACTTTAAATCGGTATATAAGGTTTATTAAATGTTTTGAAAAATATGGCAAGGAAAGTGAAAAATTGAAAAAACGTGTTATTTTGTTTAAAAAATTTGAGACTTTTGCAACTTTGAGAAGCCATAACTTAGCTAAAAATCAGCCGATTTTCAAAATTTATGCATTTCTATCAATAGTATTGATCATATTTTATTGTACATCAAAAAATTGTTCATATTGTCAGTTTTAAAATTTGACTCATTTTTTGACAATTTTTGCACATTAACTCCTACCAAAAATGCAAAAAAAGTGAAAATTTTAAAATCGGAATTTTTGTGCCTTATCGATTTCTGGTATTAAAATGAGTATAAAAAACTTTACCACACTTGATTTTGACCCATATTTTAGAAAATATGGACACAATAGTTATAAATGGACAAAATCATCGTTTTGAACAAAAATTGATATCTTCCTCATCTTCGAGCAACCATAACTTTTCCACAACTTAGCCGATTTTCCTCATTTATGCATTTCTGGATACGGCTTTTATTATACTTTAAATCGGTATATAAGGTTTATTACATGTTTTAAAAAATATGGCCAGGAAGGTGATAAATTGAAAAAAAACGTGTTTTTGGTTTAAAAAACTGAGACATTTGCAACTTTGAGAAGCCATAACTCAGCTAAAAATCAACCGATTTTCAAAATTTTGCATTTCTGTCAATGGTATTTATCATAATTTGAATCTACGTCAAAAAAATTAAAATATTTTCAGTGTCAGTTTTTGACCCATTTTTTGACAAATTTTGCAAATTTACTACTAGCAAAAATGTCAAAAAGTGAAAATTTTAAAATCGGAATTTTTTGTGCCTTATTGATTTCTGGTATTAAAATGAGTATAAAAAACTTTACCACACTTGATTTTGACCCATATTTTAGAAAATATGACCACAATAGTGATAAATGGTCAAAATCATCGTTTTGAACAAATATTGATATCTTCCTCATCTCCGAGGAACCATAACTTTTCCACAACTTAGCCGATTTTCCTCATTTATGCATTTCTGGATACGGCTTTTATTATACTTTAAATCGGTATATAAGGTTTATTACATGTTTTGAAAAATATGGCAAGGAAAGTGATAAATTGAAAAAAACGTGTTTTTTGTTTAAAAAATTGAGACTTTTGCAACTTTGAGAAGCCATAACTTAGCTAAAAATCAACCGATTTTCAAAATTTATGCATTTCTATCAATAGTATTGATCATATTTTTATTGTACATCAAAAAATTGTTCATATTGTCAGTTTTAAAATTTGACCCATTTTTTGACAATTTTGCACATTAACTCCTACCAAAAATGCCAAAAAAGTGAAAATTTTAAAATCGGAATTTTTTGTGCCTTATCGATTTCTGGTATTAAAATGAGTATAAAAAAACTTTACCACACTTGATTTTGACCCATATTTTGGAAAATATGGCCACAATAGTTATAAATGGACAAAATCATCGTTTTGAACAAAAATTGATATCTTCCTCATCTTTGAGCAACCATAACTTTTCCACAACTTAGCCGATTTTCCTCATTTATGCATTTCTGGATACGGCTTTTATTATACTTTAAATCGGTATATAAGGTTTATTACATGTTTTGAAAAATATGGCCAGGAAAGCGATAAATTGAAAAAAACGTGTTTTTTTGTTTAAAAAACTGAGACATTTGCAACTTTGAGAAGCCATAACTTAGCTAAAAATCAACCGATTTTCAAAATTTTTGCATTTCTGTCAATGGTATTTATCATATTTTGAATCTACGTCAAAAAAATTAAAATACTTTCAGTTTAAATTTTTGACCCATTTTTTGACAAATTTTGCAAATTTACTACTAGCAAAAATGTCAAAAAAGTGAAAATTTTAAAATCGGAATTTTTTGTGCCCAATCGATTTCTGGTATTCAAATGAGTATAAAAAAACTTTACCACACTTGATTTTGACCCATATTTTAGAAAATATGACCACAATAGTGATAAATGGTCAAAATCATCGTTTTGAACAAATATTGATATCTTCCTCATCTCCGAGCAACCATAACTTTTCCACAACTTAGCCGATTTTCCTCATTTATGCATTTCTGGATACGGCTTTTTTTATACTTTAAATCGGTATATAAGGTTTATTACATGTTTTGAAAAATATGGCCAGGAAAGTGATAAATTGAAAAAAACGTGTTTTTGGTTTAAAAATTGAGACATTTGCAACTTTGAGAAGCCATAACTTAGCTAAAAATCAACCGATTTTCAAAATTTTTGCATTTCTGTCAATGGTATTTATCATATTTTGAATCTACGTCAAAAAATTAAATATTTTCAGTTTCAATTTTGACCCATTTTTTGACAAATTTTGCAAATTTACTACTAGCAAAAATGTCAAAAAAGTGAAAATTTTAAAATCGGAATTTTTGTGCCCAATCGATTTCTGGTATTAAAATGAGTATAAAAAAACTTTACCACACTTGATTTTGACCCATATTTTAGAAAATATGACCACAATAGTGATAAATGGTCAAAATCATCGTTTTGAACAAATATTGATATCTTCCTCATCTCCGAGCAACCATAACTTTTCCACAACTTAGCCGATTTTCCTCATTTATGCATTTCTGGATACGGCTTTTATTATACTTTAAATCGGTATATAAGGTTTATTACATGTTTTGGAAAATATGGCAAGGAAAGTGATAAATTGAAAAAAACGTGTTTTTTGTTTAAAAAATTGAGACTTTTGCAACTTTGAGAAGCCATAACTTAGCTAAAAATCAGCCGATTTTCAAAATTTATGCATTTCTATCAATAGTATTGATCATATTTTTATTGTACATCAAAAAATTGTTCATATTGTCAGTTTTAAAATTTGACTCATTTTTGACAATTTTTGCACATTAACTCCTACCAAAAATGCCAAAAAGTGAAAATTTTAAAATCGGAATTTTTGTGCCTTATCGATTTCTGGTATTAAAATGAGTATAAAAAAACTTTACCACACTTGATTTTTGACCCATATTTTGAAAATATGGCCACAATAGTTATAAATGGACAAAATCATCGTTTTGAACAAATATTGATATCTTCCTCATCTCCGAGCAACCATAACTTTTCCACAACTTAGCCGATTTTCCTCATTTATGCATTTCTGGATACGGCTTTTATTATACTTTAAATCGGTATATAAGGTTTATTACATGTTTTGAAAAATATGGCCAGGAAAGGATAAATTGAAAAAAACGTGTTTTTGGTTTAAAAATTGAGACATTTGCAACTTTGAGAAGCCATAACTTAGCTAAAAATCAACCGATTTTCAAAATTTTTGCATTTCTGTCAATGGTATTTATCATATTTTGAATCTACGTCAAAAAATTTACATACTTTCAGTTTAAATTTTTGACTCATTTTTTGACAAATTTTGCAAATTTACTACTACAAAAATGTCAAAAAAGTGAAAATTTTAAAATCGGAATTTTTTGTGCCCTATCGATTTCTGGTATTAAAATGAGTATAAAAAACTTTACCACACTTGATTTTGACCCATATTTTAGAAAATATGACCACAATAGTGATAAATGGTCAAAATCATCGTTTTGAACAAATATTGATATCTTCCTCATCTCCGAGCAACCATAACTTTTCCACAACTTAGCCGATTTTCCTCATTTATGCATTTCTGGATACGGCTTTTTATTATACTTTAAATCGGTATATAAGGTTTATTAAATGTTTTGAAAAATATGGCCAGGAAAGTGAAAAATTGAAAAAAAACGTGTTTTTGGTTTAAAAAATTGAGACATTTGCAACTTTGAGAAGCCATAACAGCTAAAAATCAACCGATTTTCAAAATTTATGCATTTCTGTCAATGGTATTGATCATATTTTTATTGTACGTCAATAAAATTGTTCATATTGTCAGGTTTAAAATTTGACCCATTTTTTGACAAATTTTGCACATTAACTCCTACCAAAAATGCCAAAAAAAGTGAAAATTTTAAAATCGGAATTTTTGTGCCTTATCGATTTCTGGTATTAAAATGAGTATAAAAACTTTACCACACTTGATTTTGACCCATATTTTAGAAAATATGACCACAATAGTGATAAATGGTCAAAATCATCGTTTTGAACAAATATTGATATCTTCCTCATCCTGAGCAACCATAACTTTTCCACAACTTAGCCGATTTTCCTCATTTATGCATTTCTGGATACGGCTTTTATTATACTTTAAATCGGTATATAAGGTTTATTACATGTTTTGAAAAATATGGCAAGGAAAGTGATAAATTGAAAAAAACGTGTTTTTTGGTTTAAAAAATTGAGACATTTGCAACTTTGAGAAGCCATAACTTAGCTAAAAATCAACCGATTTTCAAATTTTTGCATTTCTGTCAATGGTATTTATCATATTTTGAATTCTACGTCAAAAAAATTAAAATACTTTCAGTTTTCAATTTTGACCCATTTTTGACAAATTTTGCACATTAACTCCTACCAAAAATGCCAAAAAAGTGAAAATTTTAAAATCGGAATTTTTTGTGCCTTATCGATTTCTGGTATTAAAATGAGTATAAAAACTTTACCACACTTGATTTTGACCCATATTTTAGAAAATATGGCCACAATAGTTATAAATGGACAAAATCATCGTTTCGCATGAACAAAATATTGATATCTTCCTCATCTCTGAGGAACCATAACTTTTCCACAACTCATAACACTGATTTTCCTCATTTATGCATTTCTGGATACGGCTTTTATTATACTTTAAATCGGTATATAAGGTTTATTAAATGTTTTGAAAAATATGGCAAGGAAAGTGATAAATTGAAAAAACGTGTTTTTTTGTTTAAAAAAATTGAGACTTTTGTAACTTTGAGAAGCCATAACTTAGCTAAAAATCAACCGATTTTCAAAATTTTTGCATTTCTGTCAATAGTATTTATCATATTTTGAATCTACGTCAAAAAATTTAAAATATTTCAGTTTCAATTTGACCCATTTTTGACAATTTTTGCACATTAACTCCTAGCAAAAATGCAAAAAAGTGAAAATTTTAAAATCGGAATTTTTTGTGCCTAATCGATTTCTGGTATTAAAATGAGTATAAAAAAACTTTACCACACTTGATTTTGACCCATATTTTAGAAAATATGACCACAATAGTGATAAATGGTCAAAATCATCGTTTTGAACAAATATTGATATCTTCCTCATCTCCGAGCAACCATAACTTTTCCACAACAGCCGATTTTCCTCATTTATGCATTTCTGGATACGGCTTTTATTATACTTTAAATCGGTATATAAGGTTTATTACATGTTTTGAAAAATATGGCCAGGAAAGTGATAAATTGAAAAAAACGTGTTTTTGGTTTAAAAATTGAGACATTTGCAACTTTGAGAAGCCATAACTTAGCTAAAAATCAGCCGATTTTCAAAATTTTTGCATTTCTGTCAATAGTATTTATCATATTTTTGAATCTACGTCAAAAAAATTAAAATACTTTCAGTTTCAAATTTTGACCCATTTTTTGACAAATTTTGCACATTTACTCCTAGCAAAAATGTCAAAAAAGTGAAAATTTTAAAATCGGAATTTTTGTGCCTTATCGATTTCTGGTATTAAAATGAGTATAAAAAACTTTACCACACTTGATTTTGACCCATATTTTAGAAAATATGACCACAATAGTGATAAATGGTCAAAATCATCGTTTTGAACAAATATTGATATCTTCCTCATCTCCGAGCAACCATAACTTTTCCACAACTTAGCCGATTTTCCTCATTTATGCATTTCTGGATACGGCTTTTTATTATATTTTAAATCGGTATATAAGGTTTATTACATGTTTTGAAAAATATGGCCAGGAAAGTGATAAATTGAAAAAAACGTGTTTTTGGTTTAAAAAATTGAGACATTTGCAACTTTGAGAAGCCATAACTTAGCTAAAAATCAACCGATTTTCAAAATTTTTGCATTTCTGTCAATGGTATTTATCATATTTTGAATCTACGTCAAAAAAATTAAAATACTTTCAGTTTTAATTTTTGACCCATTTTTTGACAAATTTTGCAAATTTACTACTAGCAAAAATGTCAAAAAGTGAAAATTTTAAAATCGGAATTTTTGTGCCTTATCGATTTCTGGTATTAAAATGAGTATAAAAAAACTTTACCACACTTGATTTTGACCCATATTTTAGAAAATATGACCACAATAGTGATAAATGGTCAAAATCATCGTTTTGAACAAATATTGATATCTTCCTCATCTCCGAGGAACCATAACTTTTCCACAACTTAGCCGATTTTCCTCATTTATGCATTTCTGGATACGGCTTTTATTATACTTTAAATCGGTATATAAGGTTTATTACATGTTTTGAAAAATATGGCAAGGAAGAGTGAAAAATTGAAAAAACGTGTTATTTGGTTTAAAAATTGAGACATTTGCAACCTTTGAGAAGCCATAACTTAGCTAAAAATCAACCGATTTTCAAAAATTATGCATTTCTGTCAATAGTATTTATCATATTTTGAATGTACGTCAAAAAATTGAAAATATTTTCAGTTTTAAATTTTGACCCATTTTTTGACAAATTTTGCACATTAACTCCTACAAAAATGCCAAAAAGTGAAAATTTTAAAATCGGAATTTTTGTGCCCTATCGATTTCTGGTATTAAAATGAGTATAAAAACTTTACCACACTTGATTTTGACCCATATTTTAGAAAATATGACCACAATAGTGATAAATGGTCCAAAATCATCGTTTTGAACAAATATTGATATCTTCCTCATCTTCGAGCAACCATAACTTTTCCACAACTTAGCCGATTTTCCTCATTTATGCATTTCTGGATACGGCTTTTATTATACTTTAAATCGGTATATAAGGTTTATTACATGTTTTGAAAAATATGGCAAGGAAAGTGAAAAATTGAAAAAAAACGTGTTTTTTGGTTTAAAAAATTGAGACATTTGCAACTTTGAGAAGCCATAACTTAGCTAAAAATCAACCGATTTTCAAAATTTTTGCATTTCTGTCAATGGTATTTATCATATTTTGAATCTACGTCAAAAAATTAAAATACTTTCAGTTTTAATTTTGACCCATTTTTTGACAAATTTTGCACATTAACTCCTACCAAAAATGCCAAAAAAGTGAAAATTTTAAAATCGGAATTTTTTGTGCCCTATCGATTTCTGGTATTAAAATGAGTATAAAAAACTTTACCACACTTGATTTTGACCCATATTTTAGAAAATATGACCACAATAGTGATAAATGGTCAAAATCATCGTTTTGAACAAATATTGATATCTTCCTCATCTCCGAGGAACCATAACTTTTCCACAACTTAGCCGATTTTCCTCATTTATGCATTTCTGGATACGGCTTTTATTATACTTTAAATCGGTATATAAGGTTTATTAAATGTTTTGAAAAATATGGCCAGGAAAGTGATAAATTGAAAAAAACGTGTTATTTTGGTTTAAAAAATTGAGACTTTTGCAACTTTGAGAAGCCATAACTTAGCTAAAAATCAACCGATTTTCAAAATTTTTGCATTTCTGTCAATGGTATTTATCATATTTTGAATCTACGTCAAAAAAATTAAAATACTTTCAGTTTAAATTTTTGACCCATTTTTTGACAATTTTGCACATTAACTCCTACCAAAAATGTCAAAAAGTGAAAATTTTAAAATCGGAATTTTTGTGCCCAATCGATTTCTGGTATTAAAATGAGTATAAAAAAACTTTACCACACTTGATTTTGACCCATATTTTAGAAAATATGACCACAATAGTGATAAATGGTCAAAATCATCGTTTTGAACAAATATTGATATCTTCCCCATCTTTGAGGAACCATAACTTATCAACAACTTAGCCGATTTTCCTCATTTATGCATTTCTGGATACGGCTTTTTTATTATACTTTAAATCGGTATATAAGGTTTATTACATGTTTTGAAAAATATGGCAAGGAAAGTGATAAATTGAAAAAACGTGTTATTTTTGGTTTAAAAAATTGAGACTTTTGCAACTTTGGAAGCCATAACTTAGCTAAAAATCAGCCGATTTTCAAAATTTTTGCATTTCTGTCAATAGTATTTATCATATTTTGAATCTACATAAAAATTGTTAAAATACTTTCAGTTTTCAAATTTTGACCCATTTTTTGACAATTTTTGCACATTAACTCCTACCAAAAATGCCAAAAAGTGAAAATTTTAAAATCGGATTTTTTGTGCCCAATCGATTTCTGGTATTAAAATGAGTATAAAAAAACTTTACCACACTTGATTTTGACCCATATTTTAGAAAATATGACCACAATAGTGATAAATGGTCAAAATCATCGTTTTGAACAAATATTGATATCTTCCTCATCTCCGAGCAACCATAACTTTTCCACAACTTAGCCGATTTTCCTCATTTATGCATTTCTGGATACGGCTTTTATTATACTTTAAATCGGTATATAAGGTTTATTACATGTTTTGAAAAATATGGCAAGGAAAGTGATAAATTGAAAAAACGTGTTATTTGGTTTAAAAAATTGAGACTTTTGCAACTTTGAGAAGCCATAACTTAGCTAAAAATCAGCCGATTTTCAAAATTTATGCATTTCTGTCAATAGTATTTATCATATTTTTAATGTACGTCAAAAAATTGTTCAAATACTTTCAGTTTAAAATTTGACCCATTTTTTGACAATTTTTGCACATTAACTCCTACCAAAAATGTCAAAAAAGTGAAAATTTTAAAATCGAATTTTTGTGCCTTATCGATTTCTGGTATTAAAATGAGTATAAAAAAACTTTACCACACTTGATTTTGACCCATATTTTAGAAAATATGACCACAATAGTGATAAATGGTCAAAATCATCGTTTTGAACAAATATTGATATCTTCCTCATCTCCGAGGAACCATAACTTTTCCACAACTTAGCCGATTTTCCTCATTTATGCATTTCTGGATACGGCTTTTATTATATTTTAAATCGGTATATAAGGTTTATTACATGTTTTGAAAAATATGGCCAGGAAAGTGATAAATTGAAAAAAAACGTGTTTTTGGTTTAAAAAATTGAGACATTTGCAACTTTGAGAAGCCATAACTTAGCTAAAAATCAACCGATTTTCAAAATTTTTGCATTTCTGTCAATGGTATTTATCATATTTTGAATGTACGTCAAAAAAATTTAAATACTTTCAGTTTTAAATTTTGACCCATTTTTTGACAAATTTTGCACATTTACTCCTAGCAAAAATGTCAAAAAAGTGAAAATTTTAAAATCGGAATTTTTGTGCCCAATCGATTTCTGGTATTAAAATGAGTATAAAAAAACTTTACCACACTTGATTTTGACCCATATTTTAGAAAATATGACCACAATAGTGATAAATGGTCAAAATCATCGTTTTGAACAAATATTGATATCTTCCTCATCTCCGAGGAACCATAACTTTTCCACAACAGCCGATTTTCCTCATTTATGCATTTCTGGATACGGCTTTTATTATACTTTAAATCGGTATATAAGGTTTATTACATGTTTTGAAAAATATGGCAAGGAAAGTGATAAATTGAAAAAAACGTGTTATTTGGTTTAAAAAATTGAGACATTTGCAACTTTGAGAAGCCATAACTTAGCTAAAAATCAACCGATTTTCAAAATTTTTGCATTTCTGTCAATGGTATTTATCATATTTTGAATCTACGTCAAAAAATTAAAATACTTTCAGTTTTAAATTTTTGACCCATTTTTTGACAAATTTTGCACATTTACTACTAGCAAAAATGTCAAAAAAGTGAAAATTTTAAAATCGGAATTTTTGTGCCTAATCGATTTCTGGTATTAAAATGAGTATAAAAAAACTTTACCACACTTGATTTTGACCCATATTTTAGAAAATATGACCACAATAGTGATAAATGGTCAAAATCATCGTTTTGAACAAATATTGATATCTTCCTCATCTCGAGGAACCATAACTTTTCCACAACTTAGCCGATTTTCCTCATTTATGCATTTCTGGATACGGCTTTTATTATACTTTAAATCGGTATATAAGGTTTATTACATGTTTTGAAAAATATGGCAAGGAAAGTGAAAAATTGAAAAAACGTGTTATTTGGTTTAAAAAATTGAGACATTTGCAACTTTGAGAAGCCATAACTTAGCTAAAAATCAACCGATTTTCAAAATTTTTGCATTTCTGTCAATAGTATTTATCATATTTTTGAATCTACGTCAAAAATTGTTCAAATACTTTCAGTTTTAATTTTTGACCCATTTTTTTGACAAATTTTGCACATTAACTACTAGCAAAAATGCCAAAAAAGTGAAAATTTTAAAATCGGAATTTTTGTGCCCAATCGATTTCTGGTATTAAAATGAGTATAAAAAAACTTTACCACACTTGATTTTGACCCATATTTTAGAAAATATGACCACAATAGTGATAAATGGTCAAAATCATCGTTTTGAACAAATATTGATATCTTCCTCATCTCCAAGGAACCATAACTTTTCCACAACTTAGCCGATTTTCCTCATTTATGCATTTCTGGATACGGCTTTTATTATACTTTAAATCGGTATATAAGGTTTATTAAATGTTTTGAAAAATATGGCAAGGGAAAGTGAAAAATTGAAAAAACGTGTTTTTGGTTTAAAAAATTGAGACATTTGCAACTTTGAGAAGCCATAACAGCTAAAAATCAACCGATTTTCAAAATTTTTGCATTTCTGTCAATAGTATTTATCATATTTTGAATGTACGTCAAAAAAATTGTTCATATTGTCAGTTTTAATTTTTGACCCATTTTTGACAAATTTTGCACATTAACTCCTACCAAAAATGCCAAAAAAGTGAAAATTTTAAAATCGGAATTTTTGTGCCTTATCGATTTCTGGTATTAAAATGAGTATAAAAAAACTTTACCACACTTGATTTTGACCCATATTTTAGAAAATATGACCACAATAGTGATAAATGGTCAAAATCATCGTTTTGAACAAATATTGATATCTTCCTCATCTTCGAGGAACCATAACTTTTCCACAACTTAGCCGATTTTCCTCATTTATGCATTTCTGGATACGGCTTTTATTATACTTTAAATCGGTATATAAGGTTTATTACATGTTTTGAAAAATATGGCCAGGAAAGTGATAAATTGAAAAAAACGTGTTTTTGGTTTAAAAAATTGAGACATTTGCAACTTTGAGAAGCCATAACTTAGCTAAAAATCAACCGATTTTCAAAATTTTTGCATTTCTGTCAATGGTATTTATCATATTTTGAATCTACGTCAAAAAATTAAAATACTTTCAGTTTAAATTTTGACCCATTTTTTGACAAATTTTGCAAATTTACTACTAGCAAAAATGTCAAAAAAGTGAAAATTTTAAAATCGGATTTTTGTGCCCAATCGATTTCTGGTATTAAAATGAGTATAAAAAAACTTTACCACACTTGATTTTGACCCATATTTTAGAAAATATGACCACAATAGTGATAAATGGTCAAAATCATCGTTTTGAACAAATATTGATATCTTCCTCATCTCCGAGGAACCATAACTTTTCCACAACTTAGCCGATTTTCCTCATTTATGCATTTCTGGATACGGCTTTTATTATACTTTAAATCGGTATATAAGGTTTATTAAATGTTTTGAAAAATATGGCAAGGAAAGTGATAAATTGAAAAAACGTGTTATTTGGTTTAAAAAATTGAGACTTTTGCAACTTTGAGAAGCCATAACTTAGCTAAAAATCAACCGATTTTCAAAATTTTTGCATTTCTGTCAATGGTATTTATCATATTTTGAATGTACGTCAAAAAAATTAAAATATTGTCAGTTTAAATTTTGACCCATTTTTTGACAAATTTTGCAAATTAACTCCTAGCAAAAATGTCAAAAAAGTGAAAATTTTAAAATCGGAATTTTTTGTGCCCAATCGATTTCTGGTATTAAAATGAGTATAAAAAACTTTACCACACTTGATTTTGACCCATATTTTAGAAAATATGACCACAATAGTGATAAATGGTCAAAATCATCGTTTTGAACAAATATTGATATCTTCCTCATCTTTGAGCAACCATAACTTTTCCACAACAGCCGATTTTCCTCATTTATGCATTTCTGGATACGGCTTTTATTATACTTTAAATCGGTATATAAGGTTTATTACATGTTTTGAAAAATATGGCAAGGAAAGTGATAAATTGAAAAAACGTGTTATTTTGGTTTAAAAAATTGAGACATTTGCAACTTTGAGAAGCCATAACTTAGCTAAAAATCAACCGATTTTTCAAAATTTTGCATTTCTGTCAATAGTATTTATCATATTTTGAATCTACGTCAAAAAAATTAAAATACTTTCAGTTTCAATTTTTGACCCATTTTTTGACAAATTTTGCAAATTTACTACTAGCAAAAATGCCAAAAAGTGAAAATTTTAAAATCGGAATTTTTGTGCCCAATCGATTTCTGGTATTAAAATGAGTATAAAAAAACTTTACCACACTTGATTTTGACCCATATTTTAGAAAATATGACCACAATAGTGATAAATGGTCAAAATCATCGTTTTTGAACAAATATTGATATCTTCCTCATCTCCGAGCAACCATAACTTTTCCACAACTTAGCCGATTTTCCTCATTTATGCATTTCTGGATACGGCTTTTATTATACTTTAAATCGGTATATAAGGTTTATTACATGTTTTGAAAAATATGGCAGGAAAGTGAAAAATTGAAAAAAACGTGTTATTTGGTTTAAAAAATTGAGACATTTTGCAACTTTGAGAAGCCATTTAGCAGGTAAAAATCAACCGATTTTCAAAATTTATGCATTTCTGTCAATAGTATTGATCATATTTTATTGTATATAAAAAATTGTAAATTTAGTTATTTTTTAAAATTTTTGACCCATTTTCTGTCAATGGTATTTATCATATTTTGAATCTACGTCAAAAAAATTAAAATACTTTCAAATTTTTGATTTTTAAATTTTGCAAAATTTTCAAAAAATGAAAATTTTAATTTGTGCCCAATCGATTTCTGGTATTAAAATGAGTTATAAAAAAACTTTTACCACTTGATTTTGACCCATATTTTAGAAAATATGACCACAATAGTGATAAATGGTCAAAATCATCGTTTTGAACAAATATTGATATCTTCCTCATCTCGAGGAACCATAACTTTTCCACAACTTAGCCGATTTTCCTCATTTGTGCATTTCTGGATACGGCTTTTATTATACTTTAAATCGGTATATAAGGTTTATTAAATGTTTTGAAAAATATGGCAAGGAAAGTGATAAATTGAAAAAACGTGTTATTTGGTTTAAAAAATTGAGACATTTGCAACTTTGAGAAGCCATAACTTAGCTAAAATCAACCGATTTTCAAAATTTTTGCATTTCTGTCAATGGTATTTATCATATTTTGAATCTACGTCAAAAAATTTTTCATACTTGTCAGTTTCAATTTTTGACCCATTTTTTGACAAATTTTGCACATTAACTCCTAGCAAAAATGCCAAAAAAGTGAAAATTTTAAAATCGGAATTTTTGTGCCCTATCGATTTCTGGTATTAAAATGAGTATAAAAAAACTTTACCACACTTGATTTTGACCCATATTTTAGAAAATATGACCACAATAGTGATAAATGGTCAAAATCATCGTTTTGAACAAATATTGATATCTTCCTCATCTTCGAGCAACCATAACTTTTCCACAACTTAGCCGATTTTCCTCATTTATGCATTTCTGGATACGGCTTTTATTATATTTTAAATCGGTATATAAGGTTTATTAAATGTTTTGAAAAAATATGGCAGGAAAGTGATAAATTGAAAAAAACGTGTTATTTGGTTTAAAAAATTGAGACATTTGCAACTTTGAGAAGCCATAACTTAGCTAAAAATCAACCGATTTTCAAATTTTTGCATTTCTGTCAATAGTATTTATCATATTTTGAATGTACGTCAAAAATTAAAATACTTTCAGTTTTAAAATTTGACCCATTTTTGACAAATTTTGCAAATTAACTCCTAGCAAAAATGCCAAAAAGTGAAAATTTTAAAATCGGAATTTTTGTGCCCAATCGATTTCTGGTATTAAAATGAGTAAAAAAAACTTTACCACACTTGATTTTGACCCATATTTTAGAAAATATGACCACAATAGTGATAAATGGTCAAAATCATCGTTTTGAACAAATATTGATATCTTCCTCATCTCGAGCGAACCATAACTTTTCCACAACTTAGCCGATTTTCCTCATTTATGCATTTCTGGATACGGCTTTTATTATACTTTAAATCGGTATATAAGGTTTATTACATGTTTTGAAAAATATGGCAAGGAAAGTGAAAAATTGAAAAAAACGTGTTTTTGGTTTAAAAAATTGAGACATTTGCAACTTTGAGGAAGCCATAACTAGCTAAAAATCAACCGATTTTCAAAATTTTTGCATTTCTGTCAATAGTATTGATCATATTTTTAATGTACGTCAAAAAAATTGTTCATATTGTCAGTTTTAAAATTTGACCCATTTTTTGACAAATTTTGCAAATTAACTCCTACCAAAAATGCCAAAAAAGTGAAAATTTTAAAATCGGAATTTTTGGTGATTTAAAATGAATGTATAAAAAGCTTTTCACACTTGATTTTGAACCCATATTTTAGAAAATATGACCACAATAGTGATAAATGGTCAAAATCATCGTTTTGAACAAATATTGATATCTTCCTCATCTCCGAGCAACCATAACTTTTCCACAACTTAGCCGATTTTCCTCATTTATGCATTTCTGGATACGGCTTTTATTATACTTTAAATCGGTATATAAGGTTTATTAAATGTTTTGAAAAATATGGCCAGGAAAGTGATAAATTGAAAAAAACGTGTTATTTTGTTTAAAAAATTGAGACATTTGCAACTTTGAGAAGCCATAACTTAGCTAAAAATCAACCGATTTTCAAAATTTTTGCATTTCTGTCAATGGTATTTATCATATTTTGAATCTACGTCAAAAAAATTAAAATACTTTCAGTTTTAAATTTTGACCCATTTTTGACAAATTTTGCAAATTAACTACTACTAAAAATGCCAAAAAAGTGAAAATTTTAAAATCGGAATTTTTGTGCCCAATCGATTTCTGGTATTAAAATGAGTATAAAAAAACTTTACCACACTTGATTTTGACCCATATTTTAGAAAATATGACCACAATAGTGATAAATGGTCAAAATCATCGTTTTGAACAAATATTGATATCTTCCTCATCTCCGAGGAACCATAACTTTTCCACAACTTAGCCGATTTTCCTCATTTATGCATTTCTGGATACGGCTTTTATTATACTTTAAATCGGTATATAAGGTTTATTACATGTTTTGAAAAATATGGCCAGGAAAGTGATAAATTGAAAAAAACGTGTTTTTGGTTTAAAAAATTGAGACATTTGCAACTTTGAGAAGCCATAACTTAGCTAAAAATCAACCGATTTTCAAAATTTTTGCATTTCTGTCAATAGTATTTATCATATTTTGAATCTACGTCAAAAAATTTAAATATTTTCAGTTTTCAAATTTTGACCCATTTTTTGACAAATTTTGCAAATTAACTACTAGCAAAAATGTCAAAAAGTGAAAATTTTAAAATCGGATTTTTGTGCCCAATCGATTTCTGGTATTAAAATGAGTATAAAAAAACTTTACCACACTTGATTTTGACCCATATTTTAGAAAATATGACCACAATAGTGATAAATGGTCAAAATCATCGTTTTGAACAAATATTGATATCTTCCTCATCTCCGAGCAACCATAACTTTTCCACAACTTAGCCGATTTTCCTCATTTATGCATTTCTGGATACGGCTTTTATTATACTTTAAATCGGTATATAAGGTTTATTACATGTTTTGAAAAATATGGCAAGGAAAGTGAAAAATTGAAAAAAACGTGTTTTTGGTTTAAAAAATTGAGACTTTTGCAACTTTGAGAAGCCATAACTTAGCTAAAAATCAGCCGATTTTCAAAATTTTTGCATTTCTGTCAATAGTATTTATCATATTTTGAATCTACATCAAAAAATTAAAATATTTTCAGTTTTAAAATTTGACCCATTTTTTGACAAATTTTGCAAATTTAACTACTAGCAAAAATGTCAAAAAAGTGAAAATTTTAAAATCGGATTTTTTTGCCTTATCGATTTCTGGTATTAAAATGAGTATAAAAAAACTTTACCACACTTGATTTTGACCCATATTTTAGAAAATATGACTACAATAGTGATAAATGGTCAAAATCATCGTTTTGAACAAATATTGATATCTTCCTCATCTCGAGAAACCATAACTTTTCCACAACTTAGCCGATTTTCCTCATTTATGCATTTCTGGATACGGCTTTTATTATACTTTAAATCGGTATATAAGGTTTATTACATGTTTTGAAAAAATATGGCCAGGAAAGTGAAAAATTGAAAAAAACGTTGTTTTGGTTTAAAAAATTGAGACATTTGCAACTTTGAGAAGCCATAACTTAGCTAAAAATCAACCGATTTTCAAAATTTTTGCATTTCTGTCAATAGTATTTATCATATTTTTAATCTACGTCAAAAAATTAAAATTTTAGTTTTAGTTAAATTTTGACCCATTTTTGACAATTTTTGCAAATTAACTCCTACCAAAAATGCCAAAAAAGTGAAAATTTTAAAATCGGAATTTTTTGTGCCCAATCGATTTCTGGTATTAAAATGAGTATAAAAAAACTTTACCACACTTGATTTTGACCCATATTTTAGAAAATATGACCACAATAGTGATAAATGGTCAAAATCATCGTTTTGAACAAATATTGATATCTTCCTCATCTCCGAGGAACCATAACTTTTCCACAACTTAGCCGATTTTCCTCATTTATGCATTTCTGGATACGGCTTTTATTATACTTTAAATCGGTATATAAGGTTTATTACATGTTTTGAAAAATATGGCCAGGAAAGTGATAAATTGAAAAAAACGTGTTTTTGGTTTAAAAATTGAGACATTTGCAACTTTGAGAAGCCATAACTTAGCTAAAAATCAACCGATTTTCAAAATTTTTGCATTTCTGTCAATGGTATTTATCATATTTTGAATTCTACGTCAAAAAATTAAAATACTTTCAGTTTTAATTTTTGACCCATTTTTTGACAAATTTTGCAAATTTACTACTAGCAAAAATGTCAAAAAAGTGAAAATTTTAAAATCGGATTTTTTGTGCCCAATCGATTTCTGGTATTAAAATGAGTATAAAAAACTTTACCACACTTGATTTTGACCCATATTTTAGAAAATATGACCACAATAGTGATAAATGGTCAAAATCATCGTTTTGAACAAATATTGATATCTTCCTCATCTCCGAGCAACCATAACTTTTCCACAACTTAGCCGATTTTCCTCATTTATGCATTTCTGGATACGGCTTTTATTATACTTTAAATCGGTATATAAGGTTTATTACATGTTTTGAAAAATATGGCAAGGAAAGTGATAAATTGAAAAAACGTGTTATTTGGTTTAAAAAATTGAGACATTTGCAACTTTGAGAAGCCATAACTTAGCTAAAAATCAACCGATTTTCAAAATTTTTGCATTTCTATCAATAGTATTGATCATATTTTTAATCTACATCAAAAAATATTAAAATACTTTCAGTTTTAAAATTTGACCCATTTTTTGACCAATTTTGCACATTAACTCCTACCAAAAATGCCAAAAAGTGAAAATTTTAAAATCGGAATTTTTTGTGCCCAATCGATTTCTGGTATTAAAATGAGTTATAAAAAACTTTACCACACTTGATTTTGACCCATATTTTAGAAAATATGACCACAATAGTGATAAATGGTCAAAATCATCGTTTTGAACAAATATTGATATCTTCCTCATCTCCGAGCGAACCATAACTTTTCCACAACTTAGCCGATTTTCCTCATTTATGCATTTCTGGATACGGCTTTTATTATACTTTAAATCGGTATATAAGGTTTATTAAATGTTTTGAAAAATATGGCAAGGAAAGTGATAAATTGAAAAAAACGTGTTTTTTGGTTTAAAAAATTGAGACATTTGCAACTTTGAGAAGCCATAACTTAGCTAAAAATCAACCGATTTTCAAAATTTTTGCATTTCTGTCAATGGTATTTATCATATTTTGAATCTACGTCAAAAAAATTAAAATACTTTCAGTTTTAATTTTTGACCCATTTTTGACAATTTTTGCAAATTTACTACTACCAAAAATGTCAAAAAGTGAAAATTTTAAAATCGGAATTTTTTGTGCCCAATCGATTTCTGGTATTAAAATGAGTATAAAAAAACTTTACCACACTTGATTTTGACCCATATTTTAGAAAATATGACCACAATAGTGATAAATGGTCAAAATCATCGTTTTGAACAAATATTGATATCTTCCTCATCTCCGAGCAACCATAACTTTTCCACAACTTAGCCGATTTTCCTCACTTATGCATTTCTGGATACGGCTTTTAAATTATATTATAAGGTTTATTACATGTTTTGAAAAATATGGCAAGGAAAGTGATAAATTGAAAAAACGTGTTTTTTGGTTTAAAAAAATTGAGACATTTTGCAACTTTGAGAAGCCATAACTTAGCTAAAAATCAGCCGATTTTCAAAATTTTTGCATTTCTGTCAATAGTATTTATCATATTTTTTAATGTACATCAAAAAAATTAAAATACTTTCAGTTTAAATTTTGACCCATTTTTTGACAATTTTGCACATTAACTCCTACCAAAAATGCCAAAAAAGTGAAAATTTTAAAATCGGAATTTTTGTGCCTTATCGATTTCTGGTATTAAAATGAGTATAAAAAACTTTACCACACTTGATTTTGACCCATATTTTAGAAAATATGACCACAAAAGTAATAAATGGTCAAAATCATCGTTCTGAACAAATATTGATATCTTCCTCATCTTCGAGCAACCATAACTTTTCCACAACTTAGCCGATTTTCCTCATTTATGCATTTCTGGATACGGCTTTTATTATACTTTAAATCGGTATATAAGGTTTATTACATGTTTTGAAAAATATGGCAAGGAAAGTGATAAATTGAAAAAAACGTGTTTTTGGTTTAAAAAATTGAGACATTTGCAACTTTGAGAAGCCATAACTTAGCTAAAAATCAACCGATTTTCAAAATTTTTGCATTTCTGTCAATAGTATTTATCATATTTTGAATCTACATCAAAAAAATTAAAATACTTTCAGTTTCAATTTTTGACCCATTTTTTGACAAATTTTGCAAATTTACTACTAGCAAAAATGTCAAAAAAAGTGAAAATTTTAAAATCGGAATTTTTGTGCCCAATCGATTTCTGGTATTAAAATGAGTATAAAAAAACTTTACCACACTTGATTTTGACCCATATTTTAGAAAATATGACCACAATAGTGATAAATGGTCAAAATCATCGTTTTGAACAAATATTGATATCTTCCTCATCTCCGAGGAACCATAACTTTTCCACAACTTAGCCGATTTTCCTCATTTATGCATTTCTGGATACGGCTTTTATTATACTTTAAATCGGTATATAAGGTTTATTACATGTTTTGAAAAATATGGCAAGGAAAGTGAAAAATTGAAAAAACGTGTTATTTTGTTTAAAAATTGAGACTTTTGCAACTTTGAGAAGCCATAACTTAGCTAAAAATCAGCCGATTTTCAAAATTTTTGCATTTCTGTCAATAGTATTGATCATATTTTGAATCTACGTCAAAAAATTTAAATACTGTCAGTTTTAAAATTTGACCCATTTTTTGACAATTTTTGCAAATTAACTCCTAGCAAAAATGCCAAAAAAGTGAAAATTTTAAAATCGGAATTTTTGTGCCTTATCGATTTCTGGTATTAAAATGAGTATAAAAAACTTTACCACACTTGATTTTGACCCATATTTTAGAAAATATGGCCACAATAGTGATAAATGGTCAAAATCATCGTTTTGAACAAATATTGATATCTTCCTCATCTCCGAGGAACCATAACTTTTCCACAACTTAGCCGATTTTCCTCATTTATGCATTTCTGGATACGGCTTTTTTTATATTTTAAATCGGTATATAAGGTTTATTACATGTTTTGAAAAATATGGCCAGGAAAGTGATAAATTGAAAAAAACGTGTTTTTGGTTTAAAAATTGAGACATTTGCAACTTTGAGAAGCCATAACTTAGCTAAAAATCAACCGATTTTCAAAATTTATTTTGCATTTCTGTCAATGGTATTTATCATATTTTTAATCTACGTCAAAAAATTAAAATACTTGTCAGTTTTAAAATTTGACCCATTTTTTTTGACAAATTTTGCACATTTACTACTAGCAAAAATGCCAAAAAAGTGAAAATTTTAAAATCGGAATTTTTTGTGCCTTATCGATTTCTGGTATTAAAATGAGTATAAAAAAACTTTACCACACTTGATTTTGACCCATATTTTAGAAAATATGACCACAATAGTGATAAATGGTCAAAATCATCGTTTTGAACAAATATTGATATCTTCCTCATCTCCGAGCAACCATAACTTTTCCACAACTTAGCCGATTTTCCTCATTTATGCATTTCTGGATACGGCTTTTTATTATATTTTAAATCGGTATATAAGGTTTATTAAATGTTTTGAAAAATATGGCAGGAAAGTGATAAATTGAAAAAACGTGTTTTTGGTTTAAAAAATTGAGACATTTGCAACTTTGAGGAAGCCATAACTTAGCTAAAAATCAACCGATTTTCAAAATTTTTGCATTTCTGTCAATGGTATTTATCATATTTTGAATCTAACGTCAAAAAATTAAAATACTTTCAGTTTCAATTTTGACCCATTTTTTGACAAATTTTGCAAATTTACTACTAGCAAAATGTCAAAAAAGTGAAAATTTTAAAATCGGAATTTTTTGTGCCCAATCGATTTCTGGTATTAAAATGAGTATAAAAAACTTTACCACACTTGATTTTGACCCATATTTTAGAAAATATGACCACAATAGTGATAAATGGTCAAAATCATCGTTTTGAACAAATATTGATATCTTCCTCATCTCCGAGCAACCATAACTTTTCCACAACTTAGCCGATTTTCCTCATTTATGCATTTCTGGATACGGCTTTTATTATACTTTAAATCGGTATATAAGGTTTATTAAATGTTTTGAAAATATGGCAAGGAAAGTGAAAAATTGAAAAAAACGTGTTATTTGGTTTAAAAAATTGAGACTTTTGCAACTTTGAGAAGCCATAACTTAGCTAAAAATCAGCCGATTTTCAAAATTTATGCATTTCTATCAATAGTATTGATCATATTTTTATTGTACATCAAAAAATTTTTCATATTGTCAGTTTTAAAATTTGACTCATTTTTTGACAATTTTTGCACATTAACTCCTACCAAAAATGCCAAAAAAGTGAAAATTTTAAAATCGGAATTTTTTGTGCCTTATCGATTTCTGGTATTAAAATGAGTATAAAAAAAACTTTACCACACTTGATTTTGACCCATATTTTAGAAAATATGGCCACAATAGTTATAAATGGTCAAAATCATCGTTTTGAACAAATATTGATATCTTCCCCATCTCCGAGCAACCATAACTTTTCCACAACTTAGCCGATTTTCCTCATTTATGCATTTCTGGATACGGCTTTTTATTATATTTAAATCGGTATATAAGGTTTATTACATGATTTGAAAAATATGGCAAGGAAAGTGATAAATTGAAAAAAAACGTGTTTTTTTGTTTAAAAAATTGAGACATTTGCAACTTTGAGAAGCCATAACTTAGCTAAAAATCAACCGATTTTCAAAATTTTTGCATTTCTGTCAATGGTATTTATCATATTTTGAATCTACGTCAAAAAAATTAAAATACTTTCAGTTTCAATTTTTGACCCATTTTTTGACAAATTTTGCAAATTTACTACTAGCAAAAATGTCAAAAAAGTGAAAATTTTAAAATCGGAATTTTTGTGCCCAATCGATTTCTGGTATTAAAATGAGTATAAAAAACTTTACCACACTTGATTTTGACCCATATTTTAGAAAATATGACCACAATAGTGATAAATGGTCAAAATCATCGTTTTGAACAAATATTGATATCTTCCTCATCTCCGAGCAACCATAACTTTTCCACAACTTAGCCGATTTTCCTCATTTATGCATTTCTGGATACGGCTTTTATTATACTTTAAATCGGTATATAAGGTTTATTAAATGTTTTGAAAAATATGGCAAGGAAAGTGATAAATTGAAAAAAAACGTGTTTTTGGTTTAAAAAATTGAGACATTTGCAACTTTGAGAAGCCATAACTTAGCTAAAAATCAACCGATTTTCAAAATTTTTGCATTTCTGTCAATGGTATTTATCATATTTTGAATCTACGTCAAAAAAATTAAAATACTTTCAGTTTCAATTTTTGACCCATTTTTTGACAAATTTTGCAAATTTACTACTAGCAAAAATGTCAAAAAAGTGAAAATTTTAAAATCGGAATTTTTTGTGCCCAAACGATTTCTGGTATTAAAATGAGTATAAAAAACTTTACCACACTTGATTTTGACCCATATTTTAGAAAATATGACCACAATAGTGATAAATGGTCAAAATCATCGTTTTGAACAAATATTGATATCTTCCTCATCTCCGAGCAACCATAACTTTTCCACAACTTAGCCGATTTTCCTCATTTATGCATTTCTGGATACGGCTTTTATTATACTTTAAATCGGTATATAAGGTTTATTACATGTTTTGAAAAATATGGCAAGGAAAGTAATAAATTGAAAAAAACGTGTTTTTTGGTTTAAAAAATTGAGACATTTGCAACTTTGAGAAGCCATAACTTAGCTAAAAATCAGCCGATTTTCAAAATTTATGCATTTCTGTCAATAGTATTTATCATATTTGAATCTACGTCAAAAAATTTAAATACTTTCAGTTTCAAATTTGACCCATTTTTTGACAAATTTTGCATAACTCCTACCAAAAATGTCAAAAAAGTGAAAATTTAAAATCGGAATTTTTTGTGCCCAATCGATTTCTGGTATTAAAATGCGTTTAAAAAACTTTACCACACTTGAATTTGACCCATATTTTAGAAAATATGACCACAATAGTTATAAATGGACAAAATCATCGTTTTCGAACAAAAAATTGATATCTTCCCCATCTTTGAGAAACCATAACTTTTCCACAACTTAGCCGATTTTCCTCATTTATGCATTTCTGGATACGGCTTTTATTATACTTTAAATCGGTATATAAGGTTTATTACATGTTTTGAAAAATATGGCCAGGAAAGTGATAAATTGAAAAAAACGTGTTTTTGGTTTAAAAAATTGAGACATTTGCAACTTTGAGAAGCCATAACTTAGCTAAAAATCAACCGATTTTCAAAATTTTTGCATTTCTGTCAATAGTATTTATCATATTTTGAATCTACGTCAAAAAAATTAAAATACTTTCAGTTTTAATTTTTGACCCATTTTTTGACAAATATTGCAAATTAACTACTAGCAAAAATGTCAAAAAAGTGAAAATTTTAAAATCGGAATTTTTTGTGCCCAATCGATTTCTGGTATTAAAATGAGTATAAAAAACTTTACCACACTTGATTTTGACCCATATTTTAGAAAATATGACCACAATAGTGATAAATGGTCAAAATCATCGTTTTGAACAAATATTGATATCTTCCTCATCTCCGAGGAACCATAACTTTTCCCACAACTTAGCCGATTTTCCTCATTTATGCATTTCTGGATACGGCTTTTATTATACTTTAAATCGGTATATAAGGTTTATTACATGTTTTGAAAAATATGGCAAGGAAAGTAATAAATTGAAAAAAACGTGTTTTTGGTTTAAAAAATTGAGACATTTGCAACTTTGAGAAGCCATAACTTAGCTAAAAATCAGCCGATTTTCAAAATTTTTGCATTTCTGTCAATGGTATTTATCATATTTTGAATCTACGTCAAAAAAAATTAAAATACTTTCAGTTTCAATTTTTGATCCATTTTTTGACAAATTTTGCAAATTTACTACTAGCAAAATGTCAAAAAAGTGAAAATTTTAAAATCGGAATTTTTTGTGCCCAATCGATTTCTGGTATTAAAATGAGTATAAAAAAACTTTACCACACTTGATTTTGACCCATATTTTAGAAAATATGACCACAATAGTGATAAATGGTCAAAATCATCGTTTTGAACAAATATTGATATCTTCCTCATCTCCGAGCAACCATAACTTTTCCACAACTTAGCCGATTTTCCTCATTTATGCATTTCTGGATACGGCTTTTTTTTATACTTTAAATCGGTATATAAGGTTTATTACATGTTTTGAAAAATATGGCAAGGAAAGTGATAAATTGAAAAAAACGTGTTTTTTGGTTTAAAAAATTGAGACATTTGCAACTTTGAGAAGCCATAACTTAGCTAAAAATCAGCGGATTTTCAAAATTTTATGCATTTCTGTCAATGGTATTTATCATATTTTGAATCTACGTCAAAAAAATTAAAATACTTTCAGTTTCAATTTTTGATCCATTTTTTGACAAATTTTGCAAATTTACTACTAGCAAATATGTAAAAAAGTGAAAATTTTAAAATCGGAATTTTTTGTGCCCAAACGATTTCTGGTATTAAAATGAGTATAAAAAACTTTACCACACTTGATTTTGACCCATATTTTAGAAAATATGACCACAATAGTGATAAATGGTCAAAATCATCGTTTTGAACAAATATTGATATCTTCCTCATCTCCGAGCAACCATAACTTTTCCACAACTTAGCCGATTTTCCTCATTTATGCATTTCTGGATACGGCTTTTATTATATTTTAAATCGGTATATAAGGTTTATTACATGTTTTGAAAAATATGGCAAGGAAAGTGATAAATTGAAAAAAACGTGTTATTTTGGTTTAAAAAATTGAGACATTTGCAACTTTGAGAAGCCATAACTTAGCTAAAAATCAACCGATTTTCAAAATTTATGCATTTCTGTCAATGGTATTTATCATATTTTGAATCTACGTCAAAAAAATTAAAATACTTTCAGTTTCAATTTTTGACCCATTTTTTGACAAATTTTGCAAATTTACTCCTAGCAAAAATGTCAAAAAAGTGAAAATTTTAAAATCGGAATTTTTTGTGCCCTTATCGATTTCTGGTATTAAAATGAGTATAAAAAAACTTTACCACACTTGATTTTGACCCATATTTTAGAAAATATGACCACAATAGTGATAAATGGTCAAAATCATCGTTTTGAACAAATATTGATATCTTCCTCATCTTTGAGCAACCATAACTTTTCCACAACTTAGCCGATTTTCCTCATTTATGCATTTCTGGATACGGCTTTTTTTATGTTTTAAATCGGTATATAAGGTTTATTACATGTTTTGAAAAATATGGCAAGGAAAGTGATAAATTGAAAAAAAACGTGTTTTTGGTTTAAAAAATTGAGACATTTGCAACTTTGAGAAGCCATAACTTAGCTAAAAATCAACCGATTTTCAAAATTTTTGCATTTCTGTCAATGGTATTTATCATATTTTGAATCTACTTCAAAAAAATTAAAATACTTTCAGTTTTAATTTTTGACCCATTTTTTGACAAATTTTGCAAATTTACTACTAGCAAAAATGTCAAAAAAGTGAAAATTTTAAAATCGGAATTTTTTGTGCCCAATCGATTTCTGGTATTAAAATGAGTATAAAAAAACTTTACCACACTTGATTTTGACCCATATTTTAGAAAATATGACCACAATAGGGATAAATGGTCAAAATCATCGTTTTGAACAAATATTGATATCTTCCTTATCTCCGAGCAACCATAACTTTTCCACAACTTAGCCGATTTTCCTCATTTATGCATTTCTGGATACGGCTTTTATTATACTTTAAATCGGTATATAAGGTTTATTACATGTTTTGAAAAATATGGCAAGGAAAGTGATAAATTGAAAAAAACATGTTTTTGGTTTAAAAAATTGAGACATTTGCAACTTTGAGAAGCCATAACTTAGCTAAAAATCAGCGGATTTTCAAAATTTATGCATTTCTGTCAATGGTATTTATCATATTTTGAATCTACGTCAAAAAAATTAAAATACTTTCAGTTTCAATTTTTGATCCATTTTTTGACAAATTTTGCAAATTTACTACTAGCAAAAATGTCAAAAAAGTGAAAATTTTAAAATCGGAATTTTTTGTGCCCAATCGATTTCTCGTATTAAAATGAGTATAAAAAACTTTACCACACTTGATTTTGACCCATATTTTAGAAAATATGACCACAATAGTGATAAATGGTCAAAATCATCGTTTTGAACAAATATTGATATCTTCCTCATCTCCGAGGAACCATAACTTTTCCACAACTTAGCCGATTTTCCTCATTTATGCATTTCTGGATACGGCTTTTATTATACTTTAAATCGGTATATAAGGTTTATTAAATGTTTTGGAAAATATGGCAAGGAAAGTGAAAAATTGAAAAAACGTGTTATTTTGTTTAAAAAATTGAGACTTTTGCAACTTTCAGAAGCCATAACTTAGCTAAAAATCAGCCGATTTTCAAAATTTATGCATTTCTGTCAATAGTATTGATCATATTTTTATTGTACATCAAAAAATTGTTCATATTGTCAGTTTTAAAATTTGACTCATTTTTTGACCATTTTTGCACATTAACTCCTAGCAAAAATTCAAAAAGTGAAAATTTTAAAATCGGAATTTTTGTGCCTTATCGATTTCTGGTATTAAAATGAGTATAAAAAACTTTACCACACTTGATTTTGACCCATATTTTAGAAAATATGGCCACAATAGTTATAAATGGTCAAAATCATCGTTTTGAAAACATATTGATATCTTCCTCATCTCCGAGGAACCATAACTTTTCCACAACTTAGCCGATTTTCCTCATTTATGCCTTTCTGGATACGGCTTTTATTATACTTTAAATCGGTATATAAGGTAAATTACATGTTTTGAAAAATATGGCAAGGAAAGTGAAAAATTGAAAAAACCTGTTATTTTGTTTAAAAAATTGAGACTTTTGCAACTTTGAGAAGCCATAACTTATTTATGGTATTTATCATATTTTGAATCTACGTCAAAAAAATTAAAATACTTTCAGTTTTAAAATTTGACTCATTTTTTGACAATTTTTGCACATTAACTCCCACCAAAAATGCCAAAAAAGTGAAAATTTTAAGATCGGAATTTCTTGTGCCTTATCGATTTCTGGTATTAAAATGAGCTTAAAAAAATTTTACCACACTTGATTTTGACCCATATTTTAGAAAATATATCCACAATAGTTATAAATGGACAAAATCATCGTTTTGAACAAATTTTGATATATTCCTCATCTCCGAGCAACCATAACTTTTCCACAACTTAGCCGATTTTCCTCATTTATGCATTTCTGGATACGGCTTTTATTATACTCTAAATCGGTATATAAGGTTTATTAAATGTTTTGAAAAATATGGCAATGAAAGTGATAAATTGAAAAAAAACGTGTTATTTTGTTTAAAAAATTGAGACTTTTGCAACTTTGAGAAGCCATAACTTAGCTAAAAATCAGCCGATTTTCAAAATTTATGCATTTCTATCAATAGTATTGATCATATTTTTATTGTACATCAAAAAATTGTTCATATTGTCAGTTTCAAAATTTGACTTATTTTTTGACAAATTTCGCAAATTTACTACTAGCAAAAATGTCAAAAAAGTGAAAATTTTAAAATCGGAATTTTTTGTGCCCAATCGATTTCTGGTATTAAAATGATTATAAAAAACTTTACCACACTTGATTTTGACCCATATTTTAGAAAATATGACCACAATAGTGATAAATGGTCAAAATCATCGTTTTGAACAAGTTTTGATATCTTCCTCATCTCCGAGCAACCATAACTTTTCCACAACTTAGCCGATTTTCCTCATTTATGCATTTCTCGATACGGCTTTTATTATACTTTAAATCGGTATATAAGGTTTATTACATGTTTTGAAAAATATGGCAAGGAAAGTAATAAATTGAAAAAAACGTGTTTTTGGTTTAAAAAATTGAGACATTTGCAACTTTGAGAAGCCATAACTTAGCTAAAAATCAACCGATTTTCAAAATTTTTGCATTTCTGTCTATGGTATTTATCATATTTTGAATCTACGTCAAAAAATTAAAACACTTTCAGTTTCAATATTTGACCCATTTTTTGACAAATTTTGCAAATTTACTACTAGCAAAAATGTCAAAAAAGTGAACATTTTAAAATCGGAATTTTTTGTGCCCAATCGATTTCTGGTATTAAAATGATTATAAAAAACTTTACCACACTTGATTTTGACCCATATTTTAGAAAATATGACCACAATAGTGATAAATGGTCAAAATCATCGTTTTGAACAAATTTTGATATCTTCCTCATCTCCGAGCAACCATAACTTTTCCACAACTTAGCCGATTTTCCTCATTTATGCATTTCTGGATACGGCTTTTATTATACTTTAAATCGGTATATAAGGTTTATTACATGTTTTGAAAAATATGGCAAGGAAAGTAATAAATTGAAAAAAACGTGTTTTTGGTTTAAAAAATTGAGACATTTGCAACTTTGAGAAGCCATAACTTAGCTAAAAATCAACCGATTTTCAAAATTTTTGCATTTCTGTCAATGGTATATATCATATTTTGAATCTACGTCAAAAAATTAAAATACTTTCAGTTTTAATTTTTGACCCATTTTTTGACAAATTTTGCAAATTTACTACTAGCAAAAATGTCAAAAAAGTGAACATTTTAAAATCGGAATTTTTTGTGCCCAATCGATTTCTGGTATTAAAATGAGTATAAAAAACTTTACCACACTTGATTTTGACCCATATTTTAGAAAATATGACCACAATAGTGATAAATGGTCAAAATCATCGTTTTGAACAAATATTGATATCTTCCTCATCTCCGAGGAACCATAACTTTTCCACAACTTAGCCGATTTTCCTCATTTATGCATTTCTGGATACGGCTTTTATTATACTTTAAATCGGTATATAAGGTTTATTAAATGTTTTGAAAAATATGGCAAGGAAAGTGAAAAATTGAAAAAACATGTTATTTTGTTTAAAAATTTGAGACTTTTGCAACTTTGAGAAGCCATAACTTAGCTAAAAATCAGCCGATTTTCAAAATTTATGCATTTCTATCAATAGTATTGATCATATTTTTATTGTACATCAAAAAATTGTTCATATTGTCAGTTTTAAAATTTGACTCATTTTTTTACAATTTTTGCACATTAACTCCTACCAAAAATGCCAAAAAAGTGAAAATTTTAAAATCGGAATTTCTTGTGCCCAATCGATTTCTGGTATTAAAATGAGTTTAAAAAAATTTTACCACACTTGATTTTGACCCATATTTTAGAAAATATGGCCACAATAGTTATAAATGGACAAAATCATCGTTTTGAACAAATTTTGATATCTTCCTCATCTCCGAGCAACCATAACTTTTCCACAACTTAGCCGATTTTCCTCATTTATGCATTTCTGGATACGGCTTTTATTATACTCTAAATCGGTATATAAGGTTTATTAAATGTTTTGAAAAATATGGCAATGAAAGTGAAAAATTGAAAAAAAACGTGTTATTTTGTTTAAAAAATTGAGACTTTTGCAACTTTGAGAAGCCATAACTTAGCTAAAAATCAGCCGATTTTCAAAATTTATGCATTTCTATCAATAGTATTGATCATATTTTTATTGTACATTAAAAAATTGTTAATATTGTCAGTTGCAAAATTTGACTCATTTTTTGACAAATTTCGCAAATTTACTACTAGCAAAAATGTCAAAAAAGTGAAAATTTTAAAATCGGAATTTTTTGTGCCCAATCGATTTCTGGTATTAAAATGATTATAAAAAACTTTACCACACTTGATTTTGACCCATATTTTAGAAAATATGACCACAATAGTGATAAATGGTCAAAATCATCGTTTTGAACAAGTTTTGATATCTTTCTCATCTCCGAGCAACCATAACTTTTCCACAACTTAGCCGATTTTCCTCATTTATGCATTTCTGGATACGGCTTTTAATATACTTTAAATCGGTATATAAGGTTTATTACATGTTTTGAAAAATATGGCAAGGAAAGTAATAAATTGAAAAAAACGTGTTTTTGGTTTAAAAAATTGAGACATTTGCAACTTTGAGAAGCCATAACTTAGCTAAAAATCAACCGATTTTCAAAATTTTTGCATTTCTGTCAATGGTATTTATCATATTTTGAATCTACGTCAAAAAAATTAAAATACTTTCAGTTTTGATTTTTGACCCATTTTTTGACAAATTTTGCAAATTTACTACTAGCAAAAATGTCAAAAAAGTGAAAATTTTAAAATCGGAATTTTTTGTGCCCAATCGATTTCTGGTATTAAAATGATTATAAAAAACTTTACCACACTTGATTTTGACCCAAATTTTAGAAAATATGACCACAATAGTGATAAATGGTCAAAATCATCGTTTTGAACAAGTTTTGATATCTTCCTCATCTCCGAGCAACCATAACTTTTCCACAACTTAGCCGATTTTCCTCATTTATGCATTTCTGGATACGGCTTTTATTATACTTTAAATCGGTATATAAGGTTTATTACATGTTTTGAAAAATATGGCAAGGAAAGTGATAAATTGAAAAAAACGTGTTTTTGGTTTAAAAAATTGAGACATTTGCAACTTTGAGAAGCCATAACTTAGCTAAAAATCAACCGATTTTCAAAATTTTTGCATTTCTGTCAATGGTATTTATCATATTTTGAATCTACGTCAAAAAAATTAAAATACTTTCAGTTTTAATTTTTGACCCATTTTTTGACAAATTTTGCAAATTTACTACTAGCAAAAATGTCAAAAAAGTGAAAATTTTAAAATCGGAATTTTTTGTGCCCAATCGATTTCTGGTATTAAAATGAGTATAAAAAAACTTTACCACACTTGATTTTGACCCATATTTTAGAAAATATGACCACAATAGTGATAAATGGTCAAAATCATCGTTTTGAACAAATATTGATATCTTCCTCATCTCCGAGGAACCATAACTTTTCCACAACTTAGCCGATTTTCCTCATTTATGCATTTCTGGATACGGCTTTTATTATACTCTAAATCGGTATATAAGGTTTATTAAATGTTTTGAAAAATATGGCAAGGAAAGTGAAAAATTGAAAAAAACGTGTTATTTTGTTTAAAAAATTGAGACTTTTGCAACTTTGAGAAGCCATAACTTAGCTAAAAATCAGCCGATTTTCAAAATTTATTCATTTCTATCAATAGTATTGATCATATTTTTATTGTACATCAAAAAATTGTTCATATTGTCAGTTTTAAAATTTGACTCATTTTTTGACAATTTTTGCACATTAACTCCTACCAAAAATGCCAAAAAAGTGAAAATTTTAAAATCGGAATTTTTTGTGCCCAATCGATTTCTGGTATTAAAATGAGTATAAAAAAACTTTACCACACTTGATTTTGACCCATATTTTAGAAAATATGGCCACAATAGTTATAAATGGTCAAAATCATCGTTTTGAACAAATTTTGATATCTTCCTCATCTCCGAGCAACCATAACTTTTCCACAACTTAGCCGATTTTCCTCATTTATGCATTTCTGGATACGGCTTTTATTATACTTTAAATCGGTATATAAGGTTTATTACATGTTTTGAAAAATATGGCAAGGAAAGTGAAAAATTGAAAAAACGTGTTATTTTGTTTAAAAAATTGAGACTTTTGCAACTTTGAGAAGCCATAACTTAGCTAAAAATCAGCCGATTTTCAAAATTTATTGCATTTCTATCAATAGTATTGATCATATTTTTATTGTACATCAAAAAATTGTTCATATTGTCAGTTTTAAAATTTGACTCATTTTTTGACAAATTTTGCAAATTTACTACTAGCAAAAATGTCAAAAAAGTGAAAATTTTAAAATCGGAATTTTTTGTGCCCAATCGATTTCTGGTATTAAAATGATTATAAAAAACTTTACCACACTTGATTTTGACCCATATTTTAGAAAATATGACCACAATAGTGATAAATGGTCAAAATCATCGTTTTGAACAAGTTTTGATATCTTCCTCATCTTCCGAGCAACCATAACTTTTCCACAACTTAGCCGATTTTCCTCATTTATGCATTTCTGGATACGGCTTTTTTTATACTTTAAATCGGTATATAAGGTTTATTACATGTTTTGAAAAATATGGCAAGGAAAGTGATAAATTGAAAAAAACGTGTTATTTTGTTTAAAAAATTGAGACATTTGCAACTTTGAGAAGCCATAACTTAGCTAAAAATCAACCGATTTTCAAAATTTTTGCATTTCTGTCAATGGTATTTATCATATTTTGATTCTACGTCAAAAAAATTAAAATATTTTCAGTTTTAAAATTTGACCCATTTTTTGACAAATTTTGCAAATTTACTACTAGCAAAAATGTCAAAAAAGTGAAAATTTTAAAATCGGAATTTTTTGTGCCCAATCGATTTCTGGTATTAAAATGAGTATAAAAAAACTTTACCACACTTGATTTTGACCCATATTTTAGAAAATATGACCACAATAGTTATAAATGGTCAAAATCATCGTTTTGAACAAATATTGATATCTTCCTCATCTCCGAGAACCATAACTTTTCCACAACTTAGCCGATTTTCCTCATTTATGCATTTCTGGATACGGCTTTTATTATACTTTAAATCGGTATATAAGGTTTATTAAATGTTTTGAAAAATATGGCAATGAAAGTGAAAAATTGAAAAAACGTGTTATTTTGTTTAAAAAATTGAGACTTTTGCAACTTTGAGAAGCCATAACTTAGCTAAAAATCAGCCGATTTTCAAAATTTATTCATTTCTATCAATAGTATTGATCATATTTTTATTGTACATCAAAAAATTGTTCATATTGTCAGTTTTAAAATTTGACTCATTTTTTGACAATTTTTGCACATTAACTCCTACCAAAAATGCCAAAAAAGTGAAAATTTTAAAATCGGAATTTTTTGAGCCTTATCGATTTCTGGTATTAAAATGAGTATAAAAAAACTTTACCACACTTGATTTTGACCCATATTTTAGAAAATATGGCCACAATAGTTATAAATGGACAAAATCATCGTTTTGAACAAATATTGATATCTTCCTCATCTCCGAGCAACCATAACTTTTCCACAACTTGACCGATTTTCCTCATTTATGCATTTCTGGATACGGCTTTTATAATACTTTAAATCGGTATATAAGGTTTATTAAATGTTTTGAAAAATATGGCAAGGAAAGTGATAAATTAAAAAAAAACGTGTTATTTGGTTTAAAAAATTGAGACATTTGCAACTTTGAGAAGCCATATCTTAGCTAAAAATCAACCGATTTTCAAAATTTTTGCATTTCTGTCAATGGTATTTATCATATTTTGAATCTACGTCAAAAAATTAAAACACTTTCAGTTTCAATATTTGACCCATTTTTTGACAAATTTTGCAAATTTACTACTAGCAAAAATGTCAAAAAAGTGAAAATTTTAAAATCGGAATTTTTTGTGCCCAATCGATTTCTGGTATTAAAATGAGTATAAAAAAACTTTACCACACTTGATTTTGACCCATATTTTAGAAAATATGACCACAATAGTGATAAATGGTCAAAATCATCGTTTTGAAAAAATATTGATATCTTCCTCATCTCCGAGGAACCATAACTTTTCCACAACTTAGCCGATTTTCCTCATTTATGCATTTCTGGATACGGCTTTTATTATACTTTAAATCGGTATATAAGGTTAATTAAATGTTTTGAAAAATATGGCAAGGAAAGTCAAAAATTGAAAAATCGTGTTATTTTGTTTAAAAAATTGAGACATTTGCAACTTTCAGAAGCCATAACTTAGCTAAAAATCAACCGATTTTCAAAGTTTTTGCATTTTTGTCAATGGTATTTATCATATTTTGAATCTACGTCAAAAAAATTTAAATACCTTCAGTTTCAATTTTTGACCCATTTTTTGACAAATTTTGCAAATTTACTACTAGCAAAAATGTCAAAAAAGTGAAAATTTTAATATCGGAATTTTTTGTGCCCAATCGATTTCTGGTATTAAAATGAGTATAAAAAAGTTTAACCACACTTGATTTTAACCCATATTTTAGAAAATATGACCACAATAGTGATAAATGGTCAAAATCATCGTTTTGAACAAATAAATATCATCTCCGAGCAACCATAACTTTTCCACAACTTAGCCGATTTTCCTCATTTATGCTTTTCTGGATACGGCTTTTATTATACTTTAAATCGGTATATAAGGTTAATTAAATGTTTTGAAAAATATGGCAAGGAAAGTGATAAATTGAAAAAAAAACGTGTTTTTGGTTTAAAACATTGAGACTTTTGCAACTTTGAGAAGCCATAACTTAGCTAAAAATCAGACGATTTTCAAAATTTATGCATTTCTATCAATAGTATTGATCATATTTTTATTGTACATCAAAAAATTGTTCATATTGTCAGTTTTAAAATTTGACTCATTTTTTGACAATTCTTGCACATTAACTCCTACCAAAAATGCCAAAAAAGTGAAAATTTTAAAATCGGAATTTTTTGAGCATTATCGATTTCTGGTATTAAAATGAGTATAAAAAAACTTTACCACACTTGATTTTGACCCATATTTTAGAAAATATGGCCACAATAGTTATAAATGGTCAAAATCATCGTTTTGAACAAATAAATATCATCTCCGAGCAACCATAACTTTTCCACAACTTAGCCGATTTTCCTCATTTATGCATTTCTGGATACGGATTTTATTATACTTTAAATCGGTATATAAGGTTTATTACATGTTTTGAAAAATATGGCAAGGAAAGTGAAAAATTAAAAAAACGTGTTATTTTGTTTAAAAAATTGAGACTTTTGCAACTTTGAGAAGCCATAACTTAGCTAAAAATCAACCGATTTTCAAAATTTTTGCATTTCTGTCAATGGTATTTATCATATTTTGAATCTACGTCAAAAAAATTAAAATACTTTCAGTTTTAATTTTGACCCATTTTTTTGACAAATTTTGCAAATTTACTACTAGCAAAAATGTCAAAAAAGTGAAAATTTTAAAATCTGAATTTTTTGTGCCCAATCGATTTCTGGTATTAAAATGAGTATAAAAAACTTTACCACACTTTATTTTGACCCATATTTTAGAAAATATGACCACAATAGTAATAAATGGTCAAAATCATCGTTTTGAACAAATATTGATATCTTCCTCATCTCCGAGCAACCATAACTTTTCCACAACTTGGCCGATTTTCCTCATTTATGCATTTCTGGATACGGCTTTTATAATACTTTAAATCGGTATATAAGGTTTATTAAATGTTTTGAAAAATATGGCAAGGAAAGTGATAAATTAAAAAAAAACGTGTTATTTGGTTTAAAAAATTGAGACATTTGCAACTTTGAGAAGCCATATCTAAGCTAAAAATCAACCGATTTTCAAAATTTTTGCATTTCTGTCAATGGTATTTATCACATTTTGAATCTATGTCAAAAAATTAAAACACTTTCAGTTTCAATATTTGACCCATTTTTTGACAAATTTTGCAAATTTACTACTAGCAAAAATGTCAAAAAATTTAAAAATCGGAATTTTTGGTGCCCAATCGATTTCTGGTATTAAAATGAGTATAAAAAAACTTTACCACGCTTGATTTTGACCCATATTTTAGAAAATATGACCACAATAGTGATAAATGGTCAAAATCATCGTTTTGAACAAATATTGATATCTTCCTCATCTCCGAGGAAC
Source organism: Drosophila quadrilineata (assembly GCA_018150725.1). NCBI lineage: Eukaryota > Metazoa > Arthropoda > Insecta > Diptera > Drosophilidae > Drosophila > Drosophila quadrilineata. The sequence continues at coordinate 57,878 of JAECWN010000047.1, forward strand.
CATAACTTTTCCACAACTTAGCCGATTTTCCTCATTTATGCATTTCTGGATACGGCTTTTATTATACTTTAAATCGGTATATAAGGTTTATTACATGTTTTGAAAAATATGGCAAGGAAAGTGAAAAATTGAAAAATCGTGTTATTTTGTTTAAAAAATTGAGACTTTTGCAACTTTGAGAAGCCATAACTTAGCTAAAAATCAGCCGATTTTCAAAATTTATGCATTTCTATCAATAGTATTGATCATATTTTTATTGTACATCAAAAAATTGTTCATATTGTCAGTTTCAAAATTTGACTCATTTTGTGACAATTTTTGCACATTAACTCCTACCAAAAATGCCAAAAAAGTGAAAATTTTAAAATCGGAATTTCTTGTGCCTTATCGATTTCTGGTATTAAAATGAGTTTAAAAAATTTTACCACACTTGATTTTGACTCATATTTTAGAAAATATGGCCACAATAATTATAAATGGACAAAATCATCGTTTTGAACAAAAATTGATATCTTCCCCATCTTTGAGAAACCATAACTTATCAACAACTTAGCCGATTTTCCTCATTTATGCATTTCTGGATACGGCTTTTATTATACTCTAAATCGGTATATAAGGTTTATTAAATGTTTTGAAAAATATGGCAAGGAAAGTGAAAAATTGAAAAAACGTGTTATTCTGTTTAAAAAATTGAGACTTTTGCAACTTTCAGAAGCCATAACTCAGCTAAAAATCAGCCGATTTTCAAAATTTATGCATTTCTGTCAATAGTATTGATCATATTTTTATTGTACATCAAAAAATTGTTCATATTGTCAGTTTTAAAATTTGACTCATTTTTTGACAATTTTTGCACATTAACTCCTACCAAAAATGCCAAAAAGTGAAAATTTTAAAATCGGAATTTTTTGTGCCTTATCGATTTCTGGTATCAAAATGAGTATAAAAAACTTAACCACACTTGATTTTGCACCCATTTCAGAAAATATGACCACATTAGTTATAAATGGACAAAATCATCGTTTTGAACAAAAATTGATATCTTCCCCATCTTTGAGAAACCATAACTTATCAACAACTTAGCCGATTTTCCTCATTTATGCATTTCTGGATACGGCTTTTTTTATATTTTAAATCGGTATATAAGGTTTATTACATGTTTTAAAAAATATGGCCAGGAAAGTGATAAATTAAAGAAAAACGTGTTTTTTGGTTTAAAAAATTGAGACATTTGCAACTTTGAGAAGCCATAACTTAGCTAAAAATCAACCGATTTTCAAAATTTTTGCATTTCTGTCAATGGTATTTATCATTTTTTGAATCTACGTCAAAAAAATTTAAATACTTTCAGTTTCAATTATTGACCTATTTTTTGACAAATTTTGCAAATTTACTACTAGCAAAAATGTCAAAAAAGTGAAAATTTTAATATCGGAATTTTTTGTGCATTATCGATTTCTGGTATTAAAATGAGTATAAAAAACTTTACCACACTTGATTTTGACCCATATTTTAGAAAATATGACCACAATAGTGATAAATGGTCAAAATCATCGTTTTGAACAAATATTGATATCTTCCTCATCTCCGAGCAACCATAACTTTTCCACAACTTAGCCGATTTTCCTCATTTATGCATTTCTGGATACGGCTTTTATTATACTTTAAATCGGTATATAAGGTTTATTACATGTTTTGAAAAATATGGCAAGGAAAGTGATAAATTGAATAAAACGTGTTATTTGGTTTAAAAAATTGAGACTTTTGCAACTTTGAGAAGCCATAACTTAGCTAAAAATCAACCGATTTTCAAAATTTTTGCATTTCTGTCAATGGTATTGATCATATTTTAAATGTACATCAAAAATTGTTTATACTGTCAGTTTTTAAATTTGACCCATTTTTTCACCATTTTTGCACATTAACTCCTAGCAAAAATGCCAAAAAAGTGAAAATTTTAATATCGGAATTTTTTGTGCCCAATCGATTTCTGGTATCAAAATGAGTATAAAAAACTTTACCACACTTGATTTTGACCCCTATTTTAGAAAATGTGGCTACAAAAGTTATAAATGGACAAAATCATCGTTTTGAACAAAAATTGATATCTTCCCCATCTTTGAGGAACCATAACTTTTCCACAACTTAGCCGATTTTCCTCATTTATGCATTTCTGGATACGACTTTTATTATACTTTAAATCGGTATATAAGGTTTATTACATAATTTGAAAAATATGGCAAGGAAAGTGATAAATTGAAAAAAAAAGTGTTTTTGGTTTAAAAAATTGAGACATTTGCACCTTTGAAAAGCCATAACTAAGCTAAAAATCAACCGATTTTCAAAATTTTTACATTTCTGTCAATGGTATTTATCATATTTTTAATCTACGTGAAAAAAATTGAAATACTTTCAGTTGCAATTTTTGACCCATTTTTTTGACAAATTTTGCAAATTTACTACTAGCAAAAATGTCAAAAAAGTGAAAATTTTAAAATCGGAATTTTTTGTGCCCAATCGATTTCTGGTATTAAAATGAGTATAAAAAAACTTTACTACACTTGATTTTGACCCATATTTTAGAAAATATGACCACAATAGTGATAAATGGTCAAAATCATCGTTTTGAACAAATATTGATATCTTCCTCATCTCCGAGGAACCATAACTTTTCCAGAACTTAGCCGATTTTCCTCATTTATGCATTTCTGGATACGGCTTTTATTATACTTTAAATCGGTTTATTAAATGTTTTGAAAAATATGGCAAGGAAAGTGAAAAGTTGAAAAAACGTGTTATTTGGTTTAAAAATTTGAGAATTTTGCAACTTTGAGAAGCCATAACTAAAAATCAGCCGATTTTCAAATTTTATGCATTTCTGTCAATAGTATTGATCATATTTTTATTGTACATCAAAAAATTGTTCATATTGTCAGTTTTAAAATTTGACTCATTTTTTGACAATTTTTGCACATTAACTCCTACCAAAAATGCCAAAAAGTGAAAATTTTAAAATCGGAATTTTTTGTGCCTTATCGATTTCTGGTATCAAAATGAGTATAAAAAACTTAACCACACTTGATTTTGCACCCATTTCAGAAAATATGACCACATTAGTTATAAATGGACAAAATCATCGTTTTGAACAAAAATTGATATCTTCCCCATCTTTGAGAAACCATAACTTATCAACAACTTAGCCGATTTTCCTCATTTATGCATTTCTGGATACGGCTTTTTTTATATTTTAAATCGGTATATAAGGTTTATTACATGTTTTAAAAAATATGGCCAGGAAAGTGATAAATTAAAGAAAAACGTGTTTTTGGTTTAAAAAATTGAGACATTTGCAACTTTGAGAAGCCATAACTTAGCTAAAAATCAACCGATTTTCAAAATTTTTGCATTTCTGTCAATGGTATTGATCATATTTTAAATGTACATCAAAAAATTGTTTATACTGTCAGTTTTTAAATTTGACCCATTTTTTCACCATTTTTGCACATTAACTCCTAGCAAAAATGCCAAAAAAGTGAAAATTTTAATATCGGAATTTTTTGTGCCCAATCGATTTCTGGTATCAAAATGAGTATAAAAAACTTTACCACACTTGATTTTGACCCCTATTTTAGAAAATGTGGCTACAAAAGTTATAAATGGACAAAATCATCGTTTTGAACAAAAATTGATATCTTCCCCATCTTTGAGGAACCATAACTTTTCCACAACTTAGCCGATTTTCCTCATTTATGCATTTCTGGATACGACTTTTATTATACTTTAAATCGGTATATAAGGTTTATTACATAATTTGAAAAATATGGCAAGGAAAGTGATAAATTGAAAAAAAAGTGTTTTTGGTTTAAAAAATTGAGACATTTGCAACTTTGAAAAGCCATAACTTAGCTAAAAATCAACCGATTTTCAAAATTTTTGCATTTCTGTCAATGGTATTTATCATATTTTTTAATCTACGTCAAAAAAATAATTTTATTTGTTCGTAAAAAAAATTAAAATACTTTCAGTTTCAATTTTTGACCCATTTTTTGACAAATTTTGCACATTAACTCCTAGCAAAAATGCCAAAAAATTGAAAATTTTAAAATCGGAATTTTTTGTGCCCAATCGATTTCTGGTATCAAAATGAGTATAAAAAACTTTACCACACTTGATTTTGACATATATTTTAGAAAATATGACCACAATAGTTATAAATGGACAAAATCATCGTTTTAAACAAAAATTGATATCTTCCCCATCTTTGAGGAACCATAACTTTTCCACAACTTAGCCGATTTTCCTCATTTATGCATTTCTGGATACGGCTTTTATTATACTTTAAATCGGTATATAAGGTTTATTACATAATTTGAAAAATATGGCAAGGAAAGTGATAAATTGAAAAAACGTGTTTTTGGTTTAAAAATTTGAGACATTTTGCAACTTTGAGAAGCCATAACTTAGCTAAAAATCAACCGATTTTCAAAATTTTTGCATTTCTGTCAATGGTATTTATCATATTTTGAATCTACGTCAAAAAAATTAAAATACTTTCAGTTTCAATTTTTGACCCATTTTTTGACCATTTTTGCACATTAACTCCTAGCAAAAATGCCAAAAAATTGAAAATTTTAAAATCGGAATTTTTTGTGCCTAATCGATTTCTGGTATTAAAATGAGTATAAAAAACTTTACCACACTTGATTTTGACCCATATTTTAGAAAATATGGCAACAAAAGTTATAAATGGACAAAATCATCGTTTTGAACAAAAATTGATATCTTCCCCATCTTTGAGGAACCAAAACTTTTCCACAACTTAGCCGATTTTCCTCATTTATGCATTTCTGGATACGGCTTTTATTATACTTTAAATCGGTATATAAGGTTTATTACATAATTCGAAAAATATGGCAAGGAAAGTGATAAATTGAAAAAAAGTGTTTTTGGTTTAAAAAATTGAGACATTTGCAACTTTGAAAAGCCATAACTTAGCTAAAAATCAACCGATTTTCAAAATTTTTGCATTTCTGTCAATGGTATTTATCATATTTTGAATCTACATCAAAAAAAAAAAAATACTTTCAGTTTCAATTTTTGACCCATTTTGTCTTTTAATTAAAAATATTTTTTTTGACAATTTTCGCACATTAACTCCTAAAAATGCCAAAAAATTGAAAATTTTAAAATCGGAATTTTTTGTGCCAATCGATTTCTGGTATCAAAATGAGTATAAAAAACTTTACCACACTTGATTTTGACCTATATTTTAGAAAATATGGCCACAAAAGTTATAAATGGACAAAATCATCGTTTTAAACAAAAATTGATATCTTCCCCATCTTTGAGGAACCATAACTTTTCCACAACTTAGCCGATTTTCCTCATTTATGCATTTCTGGATACGGCTTTTATTATACTTTAAATCGGTATATAAGGTTTATTACATAATTTGAAAAATATGGCAAGGAAAGTGATAAATTGAAAAAAAAGTGTTTTTGGTTTAAAAAATTGAGACATTTGCAACTTTGAAAAGCCATAACTTAGCTAAAAATCAACCGATTTTCAAAATTTTTGCATTTCTGTCAATGGTATTTATCATATTTTGAATCTACATCAAAAAAAAAAATACTTTCAGTTTCAATTTTTGACCCAGTTTTTGACAATTTTTGCACATTAACTCCTACCAAAAATGCCAAAAAAGTGAAAATTTTAAAATCGGAATTTTTTGTGCCTTATCGATTTCTGGTATTAAAATGAGTATAAAAAAACTTTACAACACTTGATTTTGACCCATATTTTAGAAAATATGGCAACAATAGTTATAAATGGACAAAATCATCGTTTTGAACAAAAATTGATATCTTCCCCATTTTTGAGAAACCAAAACTTATCAACTACTTAGCCGATTTTCCTCATTTATGCGATTCTGGATACGGCTTTTATTATACTTTAAATCGGTATATAAGGTTTATTACATAAATCGAAAAATATGGCAAGGAAAGTGATAAATTGAAAAAAAGTGTTTTTGGTTTAAAAAATTGACACATTTGCATCTTTGAAAAGCCACAACTTAGCTAAAAATCAACCGATTTTAAAAATTTTTGCATTTCTGTCAATGGTATTTATCATATTTGAATCTACGTCAAAAAAAAAAAAATACTTTCAGTTTCAATTTTTGACCCATTTTTTGACAATTTTTGCACATTAACTCCTAGCAAAAATGTCAAAAATTGAAAATTTTAAAATCGGAATTTTTGTGCGCAATCGATTTCTGGTATCAAAATGAGTATAAAAAAACTTTACCACACTTGATTTTGACCCATATTTTAGAAAATATGACCACAATAGTGATAAATGGTCAAAATCATCGTTTTGAACAAATATTGATATCTTCCTCATCTCCGAGGAACCATAACTTTTCCACAACTTAGCCGACTTTGCTCATTTATGCATTTCTGGATACGGCTTTTATTATACTTTAAATCGGTATATAAGGTTTATTACATAATTTGAAAAATATGGCAAGGAAAGTGATAAATTGAAAAAAAGTATTTTTGGTTTAAAAAATTGAGAATTTTGCAACTTTGAGAAGCCATAACTTAGCTAAAAATCAGCCGATTTTCAAAATTTATGCATTTCTGTCAATGGTATTTATCATATTTTGAATCTACGTCAAAACAAATTAAAAAACTTTCAGTTTCAATTTTTGACCCATTTTTTGACCATTTTTGCACATTAACTCGTAGCAAAAATGCCAAAAAATTGAAAATTTTAAAATCGGAATTTTTTGTGTCCAATCGATTTCTGGTATCAAAATGAGTATAAAAAACTTTACCACACTTGATTTTGACATATATTTTAGAAAATATGGCCACAAAAGTTATAAATGGACAAAATCATCGTTTTAAACAAAAATTGATATCTTCCCCATCTTTGAGGAACCATAACTTTTCCACAACTTAGCCGATTTTCCTCATTTATGCATTTCTGGATACGGCTTTTATTATACTTTAAATCGGTGTATAAGGTTTATTACATGTTTTGAAAAATATGGCAAGGAAAGTGATAAATTGAAAAAAACGTGTTTTTGGTTTAAAAAATTGAGACATTTGCAACTTTGAAAAGCCATAACTTAGCTAAAAATCAACCGATTTTCAAAATTTTTGCATTTCTGTCAATGGTATTTATCATATTTTGAATCTACATCAAAAAAAAAATACTTTCAGTTTCAATTTTTGACCCAGTTTTTGACAATTTTTGCACATTAACTCCTACCAAAAATGCCAAAAAAGTGAAAATTTTAAAATCGGAATTTTTGTGCCTTATCGATTTCTGGTATTAAAATGAGTATAAAAAAACTTTACCACACTTGATTTTGACATATATTTTAGAAAATATGGCAACAATAGTTATAAATGGACAAAATCATCGTTTTGAACATAAATTGATATCTTCCCCATTTTTGAGAAACCAAAACTTATCAACTACTTAGCCGATTTTCCTCATTTATGCGATTCTGGATACGGCTTTTATTATACTTTAAATCGGTATATAAGGTTTATTACATAATTCGAAAAATATGGCAAGGAAAGTGATAAATTGAAAAAAAGTGTTTTTGGTTTAAAAAATTTGACACATTTGCAACTTTGAGAAGCCATATCTTAGCTAAAAACCAACCGATTTTCAAAATTTTTGCATTTCTGTCAATGGCATTTATCATATTTTGAATCTACGTCAAAAAAAAAATACTTTCAGTTTCAATTTTTGACCCATTTTTTGACAATTTTCGCACATTAACTCCTAGCAAAAATGCCAAAAAAGTGAAAATTTTAAAATCGGAATTTTTTCTGCCTTATCGATTTCTGGTATTAAAATGAGTATAAAAAACTTAACCACACTTGATTTTGACATATTTTTTAGAATATATGGCCACAAAAGTTATAAATGGACAAAATCATCGTTTTAAACAAAAATTGATATCTTCCCCATATTTGAGGAACCATAACTTTTCCACAACTTAGCCGATTTTCCTCATTTATGCATTTCTGGATACGGCTTTTATTATACTTTAAATCGATATATAAGGTTTATTACATAATTTGAAAAATATGGCAAGGAAAGTGATAAATTGAAAAAAAGTGTTTTTGGTTTAAAAAATTGAGACATTTGCAACTTTGAAAATCCATAACTTAGCTAAAAATCAACCGATTTTCAAAATTTTTGCATTTCTGCCAATGGTATTTATCATATTTTGAATCTACAAAAAAAAAATTAAAATACTTTCAGTTTCAATTTTTGACCCATTTTTTGACAATTTTTGCACATTAACTCCTACCAAAAATGCCAAAAAAGTGAAAATTTTAAAATCGGAATTTTTTGTGCCTTATCGATTTCTGGTATTAAAATGAGTATAAAAAAACTTTACCACACTTGATTTTGACGCATATTTTAGAAAATATGGCAACAATAGTTATAAATGGACAAAATCATCGTTTTGAACATAAATTGATATCTTCCCCATTTTTGAGAAACCAAAACTTATCAACTACTTAGCCGATTTTCCTCATTTATGCGATTCTGGATACGGCTTTTATTATACTTTAAATCGGTATATAAGGTTTATTACATAATTCGAAAAATATGGCAAGGAAAGTGATAAATTGAAAAAAAGTGTTTTTGGTTTAAAAATTTGACACATTTGCAACTTTGAAAAGCCACAACTTAGCTAAAAATCAACCGATTTTCAAAATTTTTGCATTTCTGTCAATGGTATTTATCATATTTGAATCTACGTCAAAAAAAAAAAAAAATACTTTCAGTTTCAATTTTTGACCCATTTTTTGACAATTTTCGCACATTAACTCCTAGCAAAAATGTCAAAAAATTGAAAATTTTAAAATCGGAATTTTTTCTGCGCAATCGATTTCTGGTATCAAAATGAGTATAGAAAAACTTTACCACACTTGATTTTGACCCATATTTTAGAAAATATTACCACAATAGTGATAAATGGTCAAAATCATCGTTTTGAACAAATATTGATATCTTCCTCATCTCCGAGGAACCATAACTTTTCCACAACTTAGCCGATTTGGTCATTTATGCATTTCTGGATACGGCTTTTATTATACTTTAAATCGGTATATAAGGCTTATTACATAATTTGAAAAATATGGCAAGGAAAGTGATAAATTGAAAAAAAAGTGTTTTTGGTTTAAAAAATTGAGAATTTTGCAACTTTGAGAAGCCATAACTTAGCTAAAAATCAGCCGATTTTCAAAATTTATGCATTTCTGTCAATGGTATTGATCATATTTTAAATGTACATCAAAAAATTGTTTATACTGTCAGTTTTTAAATTTGACCCATTTTTTCACCATTTTTGCACATTAACTCCTAGCAAAAATGCCAAAAAAGTGAAAATTTTAATATCGGAATTTTTTGTGCCCAATCGATTTCTGGTATCAAAATGAGTATAAAAAACTTTACCACACTTGATTTTGACCCCTATTTTAGAAAATGTGGCTACAAAAGTTATAAATGGACAAAATCATCGTTTTGAACAAAAATTGATATCTTCCCCATCTTTGAGGAACCATAACTTTTCCACAACTTAGCCGATTTTCCTCATTTATGCATTTCTGGATACGACTTTTATTATACTTTAAATCGGTATATAAGGTTTATTACATAATTTGAAAAATATGGCAAGGAAAGTGATAAATTGAAAAAAAAAGTGTTTTTGGTTTAAAAAATTGAGACATTTGCATCTTTGAAAAGCCACAACTTAGCTAAAAATCAACCGATTTTCAAAATTTTTACATTTCTGTCAATGGTATTTATCATATTTTTAATCTACGTGAAAAAAATTGAAATACTTTCAGTTGCAATTTTTGACCCATTTTTTTGACAAATTTTGCAAATTTACTACTAGCAAAAATGTCAAAAAAGTGAAAATTTTAAAATCGGAATTTTTTGTGCCCAATCGATTTCTGGTATTAAAATGAGTATAAAAAGACTTTACTACACTTGATTTTGACCCATATTTTAGAAAATATGACCACAATAGTGATAAATGGTCAAAATCATCGTTTTGAACAAATATTGATATCTTCCTCATCTCCGAGGAACCATAACTTTTCCAGAACTTAGCCGATTTTCCTCATTTATGCATTTCTGGATACGGCTTTTATTATACTTTAAATCGGTATATAAGGTTTATTACATGATTTGAAAAATATGGCAAGGAAAGTGATAAATTGAAAAAAAAGTGTTTTTGGTTTAAAAAATTGAGACATTTGCAACTTTAAAAAGCCATAACTTAGCTAAAAATCAACCGATTTTCAAAATTTTTGCATTTCTGTCAATGGTATTTATCATATTTTGAATCTACATCAAAAAAAATAAAATACTTTCAGTTTCAATTTGTGACCCAGTTTTGCATTTCTGTCAATGGTATTTATCACATTTGAATCTACGTCAAAAAAAAAAAATAAAATACTTTAAGTTTCAATTTTTGACCCATTTTTTGACAATTTTCGCACATTAACTCCTAGCAAAAATGCCAAAAAATTGAAAATTTTAAAATCGGAATTTTTTGTGTCCAATCGATTTCTGGTATCAAAATGAGTATAAAAAACTTTACCACACTTGATTTTGACATATATTTTAGAAAATATGGCCACAAAAGTTATAAATGGACAAAATCATCGTTTTAAACAAAAATTGATATCTTCCCCATCTTTGAGGAACCATAACTTTTCCACAACTTAGCCGATTTTCCTCATTTATGCATTTCTGGATACGGCTTTTATTATACTTTAAATCGGTATATAAGGTTTATTACATAATTTGAAAAATATGGCAAGGAAAGTGATAAATTGAAAAAAAGTGTTTTTGGTTTAAAAAATTGAGACATTTGCAACTTTGAAAAGCCATAACTTAGCTAAAAATCAACCGATTTTCAAAATTTTTGCATTTCTGTCAATGGTATTTATCATATTTTGAATCTACATCAAAAAAAAAAAATACTTTCAGTTTCAATTTTTGACCCAGTTTTTGACAATTTTTGCACATTAACTCCTACCAAAAATGCCAAAAAAGTGAAAATTTTAAAATCGGAATTTTTTGTGCCCAATCGATTTCTGGTATTAAAATGAGTATAAAAAAACTTTACCACACTTGATTTTGACCCATATTTTAGAAAATATGGCAACAATAGTTATAAATGGACAAAATCATCGTTTTGAACAAAAATTGATATCTTCCCCATTTTTGAGAAACCAAAACTTATCAACTACTTAGCCGATTTTCCTCATTTATGCGATTCTGGATACGGCTTTTATTATACTTTAAATCGGTATATAAGGTTTATTACATAAATCGAAAAATATGGCAAGGAAAGTGATAAATTGAAAAAAAGTGTTTTTGGTTTAAAAAATTGACACATTTGCATCTTTGAAAAGCCACAACTTAGCTAAAAATCAACCGATTTTCAAAATTTTTGCATTTCTGTCAATGGTATTTATCATATTTTGAATCTACGTCAAAAAAAAAAAAATACTTTCAGTTTCAATTTTTGACCCATTTTTTGACAATTTTCGCACATTAACTCCTAGCAAAAATGTCAAAAAATTGAAAATTTTAAAATCGGAATTTTTTGTGCCCAATCGATTTCTGGTATCAAAATGAGTATAAAAAAACTTTACCACACTTGATTTTGACCCATATTTTAGAAAATATGACCACAATAGTGATAAATGGTCAAAATCATCGTTTTGAACAAATATTGATATCTTCCTCATCTTCGAGGAACCATAACTTTTCCACAACTTAGCCGACTTTCCTCATTTATGCATTTCTGGATACGGCTTTTATTATACTTTAAATCGGTATATAAGGTTTATTACATAATTTGAAAAATATGGCAAGGAAAGTGATAAATTGAAAAAAAGTATTTTTGGTTTAAAAAATTGAGAATTTTGCAACTTTGAGAAGCCATAACTTAGCTAAAAATCAGCCGATTTTCAAAATTTATGCATTTCTGTCAATGGTATTTATCATATTTTGAATCTACGTCAAAACAAATTAAAAAACTTTCAGTTTCAATTTTTGACCCATTTTTTGAACATTTTTGCACATTAACTCGTAGCAAAAATGCCAAAAAATTGAAAATTTTAAAATCGGAATTTGTTGTGTCCAATCGATTTCTGGTATCAAAATGAGTATAAAAAACTTTACCACACTTGATTTTGACATATATTTTAGAAAATATGGCCACAAAAGTTATAAATGGACAAAATCATCGTTTTAAACAAAAATTGATATCTTCCCCATCTTTGAGGAACCATAACTTTTCCACAACTTAGCCGATTTTCCTCATTTATGCATTTCTGGATACGGCTTTTATTATACTTTAAATCGGTGTATAAGGTTTATTACATAATTTGAAAAATATGGCAAGGAAAGTGATAAATTGAAAAAAACGTGTTTTTGGTTTAAAAAATTGAGACATTTGCAACTTTGAAAAGCCATAACTTAGCTAAAAATCAACCGATTTTCAAAATTTTTGCATTTCTGTCAATGGTATTTATCATATTTTGAATCTACATCAAAAAAAAAATACTTTCAGTTTCAATTTTTGACCCAGTTTTTGACAATTTTTGCACATTAACTCCTACCAAAAATGCCAAAAAAGTGAAAATTTTAAAATCGGAATTTTTTGTGCCTTATCGATTTCTGGTATTAAAATGAGTATAAAAAAACTTTACCACACTTGATTTTGACATATATTTTAGAAAATATGGCAACAATAGTTATAAATGGACAAAATCATCGTTTTGAACATAAATTGATATCTTCCCCATTTTTGAGAAACCAAAACTTATCAACTACTTAGCCGATTTTCCTCATTTATGCGATTCTGGATACGGCTTTTATTATACTTTAAATCGGTATATAAGGTTTATTACATAATTCGAAAAATATGGCAAGGAAAGTGATAAATTGAAAAAAAGTGTTTTTGGTTTAAAAATTTGACACATTTGCAACTTTGAGAAGCCATATCTTAGCTAAAAACCAACCGATTTTCAAAATTTTTGCATTTCTGTCAATGGCATTTATCATATTTTGAATCTACGTCAAAAAATAAAATACTTTCAGTTTCAATTTTTGACCCATTTTTTGACAATTTTCGCACATTAACTCCTAGCAAAAATGCCAAAAAAGTGAAAATTTTAAAATCGGAATTTTTTCTGCCTTATCGATTTCTGGTATTAAAATGAGTATAAAAAACTTAACCACACTTGATTTTGACATATTTTTTAGAATATATGGCCACAAAAGTTATAAATGGACAAAATCATCGTTTTAAACAAAAATTGATATCTTCCCCATATTTGAGGAACCATAACTTTTCCACAACTTAGCCGATTTTCCTCATTTATGCATTTCTGGATACGGCTTTTATTATACTTTAAATCGATATATAAGGTTTATTACATAATTTGAAAAATATGGCAAGGAAAGTGATAAATTGAAAAAAAGTGTTTTTGGTTTAAAAAATTGAGACATTTGCAACTTTGAAAATCCATAACTTAGCTAAAAATCAACCGATTTTCAAAATTTTTGCATTTCTGCCAATGGTATTTATCATATTTTGAATCTACGTCAAAAAAAATTAAAATACTTTCAGTTTCAATTTTTGACCCATTTTTTGACAATTTTTGCACATTAACTCCTACCAAAAATGCCAAAAAAGTGAAAATTTTAAAATCGGAATTTTTTGTGCCTTATCGATTTCTGGTATTAAAATGAGTATAAAAAAACTTTACCACACTTGATTTTGACGCATATTTTAGAAAATATGGCAACAATAGTTATAAATGGACAAAATCATCGTTTTGAACATAAATTGATATCTTCCCCATTTTTGAGAAACCAAAACTTATCAACTACTTAGCCGATTTTCCTCATTTATGCGATTCTGGATACGGCTTTTATTATATTTTAAATCGGTTTATTAGGTTTATTACATGTTTTGAAAAATATGGCGAGTATAGTGATAAATTGAAAAAAAAACGTGTTTTTGGTTTAAAAAATTTAAACATTTGCAACTTTGAGAAGCCATAACTTAGCTAAAAATCAACCGATTTTTTAAATTTTTGCTTTTCTGTCAATGGTATTTATCGTATTTTGAATCTACGTCAAAAAAATAAAATACTTTCAGTTTCAATTTTTGACCCAGTTTTTGACAATTTTTGCACATTAACTCCTACCAAAAATGCCAAAAAAGTGAAAATTTTAAAATCGGAATTTTTTGTGTCCAATCGATTTCTGGCATTAAAATGAGTATAAAAAAACTTTTCCACACTTGATTTTGACCCATATTTTAGAAAATATGGCCACAATGGTTATAAATAGACAAAATCATCGCTTTAAACAAATATTGATATCTTCCTCATCTCCGAGGAACCATAACTTTTCCACAACTTAGCCGATTTTCCTCATGTATGCATTTCTGGATACGGATTTTATTATACTTAAAATTGGTATATAAGGTTTATTAAATGTTTTGAAAAATATGGCAAGGAAAGTGAAAAATTGAAAAAACGTATAATTTGGTTTAAAAATTTGAGAATTGTGCAACTTTGAGAAGCCATAACTTAGCTAAAAATCAGCCGATTTTCAAAATTTATGCATTTCTGTCAATAGTATTGATCATATTTTTATTGTACATCAAAAAATTGTTCATATTGTCAGTTTTAAAATTAGACCCATTTTTTGACCATTTTTGCACATTAACTCCTAGCAAAAATGCCAAAAAATTGAAAATTTTAAAATCGGAATTTTTTGTGCCCAATCGATTTCTGGTATCAAAATGAGTATAAACAAACTTTACCACACTTGATTTTGACATATATTTTAGAAAATATGGCCACAAAAGTTATAAATGGACAAAATCATCGTTTTAAACAAAAATTGATATCTTCCCCATCTTTGAAGAACCATAACTTTTCCACAACTTAGCCGATTTTCCTCATTTATGCATTTCTGGATACGGCTTTTATTATACTTTAAATCGGTATATAAGGTTTATTACATGTTTCGAAAAATATGGCCAGGAAAGTGATAAATTGAAAAAAAACGTGTTTTTGGTTTAAAAATTGAGACATTTGCCACTTTGAGAAGCCATAACTTAGCTAAAAATCAACCGATTTTTTAAATTTTTGCTTTTCTGTCAATGGTATTTATCGTATTTTGAATCTACGTCAAAAAAAAAAAAATACTTTCAGTTTCAATTTTTGACCCAGTTTTTGACAATTTTTGCACATTAACTCCTACCAAAAATGCCAAAAAAGTGAAAATTTTAAAATCGGAATTTTTTGTGTCCAATCGATTTCTGGCATTAAAATGAGTATAAAAAAACTTTACCACACTTGATTTTGACCCATATTTTAGAAAATATGGCCACAATGGTTATAAATAGACAAAATCATCGCTTTAAACAAATATTGATATCTTCCTCATCTCCGAGGAACCATAACTTTTCCACAACTTAGCCGATTTTCCTCATTTATGCATTTCTGGATACGGCTTTTATTATACTTTAAATCGGTATATAAGGTTTATTAAATGTTTTGAAAAATATGGCAAGGAAAGTGAAAAATTGAAAAAACGTGTTATTTGGTTTAAAAATTTGAGAATTTTGCAACTTTGAGAAGCCATAACTTAGCTAAAAATCAGCCGATTTTCAAAATTTATGCATTTCTGTCAATAGTATTGATCATATTTTTATTGTACATCAAAAAATTGTTCATATTGTCAGTTTTAAAATTTGACCCATTTTTTGACCATTTTTGCACATTAACTCCTAGCAAAAATGCCAAAAAATTGAAAATTTTAAAATCGGAATTTTTTGTGCCCAATCGATTTCTGGTATCAAAATGAGTATAAACAAACTTTACCACACTTGATTTTGACATATATTTTAGAAAATATGGCCACAAAAGTTATAAATGGACAAAATCATCGTTTTAAACAAAAATTGATATCTTCCCCATCTTTGAAGAACCATAACTTTTCCACAACTTAGCCGATTTTCCTCATTTATGCATTTCTGGATACGGCTTTTATTATACTTTAAATCGGTATATAAGGTTTATTACATGTTTCGAAAAATATGGCCAGGAAAGTGATAAATTGAAAAAAAAACGTGTTTTTGGTTTAAAAATTGAGACATTTGCCACTTTGAGAAGCCATAACTTAGCTAAAAATCAACCGATTTTTAAAATTTTTGCTTTTCTGTCAATGGTATTTATCGTATTTTGAATCTACGTCAAAAAAAATAAAATACTTTCAGTTTCAATTTTTGACCCAGTTTTTGACAATTTTTGCACATTAACTCCTACCAAAAATGCCAAAAAAGTGAAAATTTTAAAATCGGAATTTTTTGTGTCCAATCGATTTCTGGCATTAAAATGAGTATAAAAAAACTTTACCACACTTGATTTTGACATATATTTTAGAAAATATGGCCACAAAAGTTATAAATGGACAAAATCATCGTTTTAAACAAAAATTTATAACTTCCCCATCTTTGAGGAACCATAACTTTTCAACAACTTAGCCGATTTTCCTCATTTATGCATTTCTGGATACGGCTTTTATTATACTTTAAATCGGTATATAAGGTTTATTAAATGTTTTGAAAAATATACCAAGGAAAGTGAAAAATTGAAAAAACGTGTTATTTGGTTTAAAAATTTGAGAATTTTGCAACTTTGAGAAGCCATAACTTAGCTAAAAATCAGCCGATTTTCAAAATTTATGCATTTCTGGATACGGCTTTTATTATACTTTAAATGGGTATATAAGGTTTATTACATGTCTTGAAAAATATGGAAAGGAAAGTGATAAATTGAAAAAAAAACGTGTTTTTGGTTTAGAAAATTGAGACTTTTGCAACTTTGAGAAGCCATAAGTTATAAATTTAGCTAAAAATCAGCCGATTTTCAAAATTTATGCATTTCTGGATACGGCTTTTATTATACTTTAAATGGGTATATAAGGTTTATTACAAGTCTTGAAAAATATGGAAAGGAAAGTGATAAATTGAAAAAAACGTGTTTTTGGTTTAGAAAATTGAGACTTTTGCAACTTTGAGAAGCCATAACTTAGCTAAAAATCAGCCGATTTTCAAAATTTATGCATTTCTGTGAATAGTATTGATCATATTTTTATTGTACATCAAAAAATTGTTCATATTGTCAGTTTTAAAATTTGACCCATTTTTTGACCATTTTTGCACATTAACTCCTAGCAAAAATGAAAAAAATGTAAAATTTTAAAATCGGAATTTTTTGTGCCCAATCGATTTCTGGTATCAAAATGAGTATAAAAAACTTTACCACACTTGATTTTGACATATATTTTAGAAAATATGACCACAAAAGTTATAAATGGACAAAATCATCGTTTTAAACAAAAATTGATATCTTCCCCATCTTTGAAGAACCATAACTTTTCCACAACTTAGCCGATTTTCCTCATATATGCATTTCTGGATACGGCTTTTATTATACTTTAAATCGGTATATAAGGTTTATTAAATGTTTTGAAAAATATGGCAAGGAAAGTGAAAAATTGAAAAAACGTGTTATTTGGTTTAAAAATTTGAGCATTTTGCAACTTTGAGAAGCCATAACTTAGCTAAAAATCAGCCGATTTTCAAAATTTATGCATTTCTGTCAATAGTATTGATCATATTTTTATTGTACATCAAAAAATTGTTCATATTGTCAGTTTTAAAATTTGACCCATTTTTTGACCATTTTTGCACATTAACTCCAAGCAAAAATGTCAAAAAAGTGAAAATTTTAAAATCGGAATTTTTTGTGCCCAATCGATTTCTGGTATCAAAATGAGTATAAAAAACTTTACCACACTTGATTTTGACATATATTTTAGAAAATATGGCCACAAAAGTTATAAATGGACAAAATCATCGTTTTAAACAAAAATTGATATCTTCCCCATCTTTGAAGAACCATAACTTTTCCACAACTTAGCCGATTTTCCTCATATATGCATTTCTGGATACGGCTTTTATTATACTTTAAATCGGTATATAAGGTTTATTACATGTCTTGAAAAATATGGAAAGGAAAGTGATAAATTGAAAAAAACGTGTTTTTGGTTTAGAAAAATTGAGACTTTTGCAACTTTGAGAAGCCATAACTTAGCTAAAAATCAGCCGATTTTCAAAATTTATGCATTTCTGGATACGGCTTTTATTATACTTTAAATGGGTATATAAGGTTTATTACAAGTCTTGAAAAATATGGAAAGGAAAGTGATAAATTAAAAAAACGTGTTTTTGGTTTAGAAAATTGAGACTTTTGCAACTTTGAGAAGCCATAACTTAGCTAAAAATCAGCCGATTTTCAAAATTTATGCATTTCTGGATACGGCTTTTATTATACTTTAAATGGGTATATAAGGTTTATTACAAGTCTTGAAAAATATGGAAAGGAAAGTGATAAATTGAAAAAAACGTGTTTTTGGTTTAGAAAATTGAGACTTTTGCAACTTTGAGAAGCCATAACTTAGCTAAAAATCAGCCGATTTTCAAAATTTATGCATTTCTGTCAATAGTATTGATCATATTTTTATTGTACATCAAAAAATTGTTCATATTGTCAGTTTTAAAATTTGACCCATTTTTTGACCATTTTTGCACATTAACTCCTAGCAAAAATGAAAAAAAATTTAAAATTTTAAAATCGGAATTTTTTGTGCCCAATCGATTTCTGGTATCAAAATGAGTATAAAAAACTTTACCACACTTGATTTTGACATATATTTTAGAAAATATGACCACAAAAGTTATAAATGGACAAAATCATCGTTTTAAACAAAAATTGATATCTTCCCCATCTTTGAAGAACCATAACTTTTCCACAACTTAGCCGATTTTCCTCATATATGCATTTCTGGATACGGCTTTTATTATACTTTAAATCGGTATATAAGGTTTATTACATGTCTTGAAAAATATGGAAAGGAAAGTGATAAATTGAAAAAAACGTGTTTTTGGTTTAGAAAATTGAGACTTTTGCAACTTTGAGAAGCCATAACTTAGCTAAAAATCAGCCGATTTTCAAAATTTATGCATTTCTGGATACGGCTTTTATTATACTTTAAATGGGTATATATGGTTTATTACAAGTCTTGAAAAATATGGAAAGGAAAGTGATAAATTGAAAAAAACGTGTTTTTGGTTTAGAAAATTGAGACTTTTGCAACTTTGAGAAGCCATAACTTAGCTAAAAATCAGCCGATTTTCAAAATTTATGCATTTCTGTGAATAGTATTGATCATATTTTTATTGTACATCAAAAAATTGTTCATATTGTCAGTTTTAAAATTTGACCCATTTTTTGACCATTTTTGCACATTAACTCCTAGCAAAAATGAAAAAAAATGTAAAATTTTAAAATCGGAATTTTTTGTGCCCAATCGATTTCTGGTATCAAAATGAGTATAAAAAACTTTACCACACTTGATTTTGACATATATTTTAGAAAATATGGCCACAAAAGTTATAAATGGACAAAATCATCGTTTTAAACAAAAATTGATATCTTCCCCATCTTTGAAGAACCATAACTTTTCCACAACTTAGCCGATTTTCCTCATTTATGCATTTCTGGATACGGCTTTTATTATACTTTAAATCGGTATATAAGGTTTATTACATGTTTTGAAAAATATGGCGAGGAAAGTGATAAATTAAAAAAAAACGTGTTTTTGGTTTAAAAAATTGAGACATTTGCAACTTTGAGAAGCCATAACTTAGCTAAAAATCAGCCGATTTTCAAAATTTGTGCATTTCTGTCAATAGTATTTATCATATTTTGAATCTACGTCAAAAAAATTGAAATACTTTTAGTTTCAATTTTTGACCCAGTTTTTGACAATTTTTGCCAAAAAAATGAAAATTTTAAAATCGGAATTTTTTGTGCCCAATCGATTTCTGGTATTAAAATGAGTATAAAAAACTTTACCACACTTGATTTTGACCCATATTTTAGAAAATATGACCACAATAGTGATAAATGGTCAAAATCATCGTTTTGAACAAATATTGATATCTTCCTCATCTCCGAGGAACCATAACTTTTCCACAACTTAGCCGATTTTCCTCATTTATGCATTTCTGGATACGGCTTTTATTATACTTTAAATCGGTATATAAGGTTTTGAAAAATATGGCAAGGAAAGTGAAAAATTGAAAAAACGTGTTATTTTGTTTAAAAAATTGAGACATTTGCAACTTTGAGAAGCCATAACTTAGCTAAAAATCAACCGATTTTCAAAATTTTTGCATTTCTGTCAATGGTATTTATCATATTTTGAATCTACGTCAAAAAAATTAAAATACTTTCAGTTTTAATTTTTGACCCATTTTTTGACAAATTTTGCAAATTTACTACTAGCAAAAATGTCAAAAAAGTGAAAATTTTAAAATCGGAATTTTTTGTGCCTTATCGATTTCTGGTATTAAAATGAGTATAAAAAAACTTACCACACTTGATTTTGACCCATATTTTAGAAAATATGACCACAATAGTTTTAAATGGTCAAAATCATCGTTTTGAACAAATATTGATATCTTCCTCATCTCCGAGGAACCATAACTTTTCCACAACTTAGCCGATTTTCCTCATTTATGCATTTCTGGATACGGCTTTTATTATACTTTAAATCGGTATATAAGGTTTATTAAATGTTTTGAAAAATATGGCAAGAAAAGTGAAAAATTGAAAAAACGTGTTATTTGGTTTAAAAAATTGAGACTTTTGCAACTTTGAGAAGCCATAACTAAGCTAAAAATCAGTCGATTTTCAAAATTTATGCATTTCTTTCAATAGTATTGATCATATTTTTATTGTACATCAAAAAATTGTTTATATTCTCAGTTTTAAAATTTGACCCATTTTTTTTGACAAATTTTGCAAATTTACTACAGGCAAAAATGTCAAAAAAGTGAAAATTTTAAAATCGGAATTTTTTGTGCCCAATCGATTTCTGGTATTAAAATGAGTATAAAAAAAACTTTACCACACTTGATTTTGACCCATATTTTAGAAAATATGACCACAATAGTCATAAATGGTCAAAATCATGGTTTTGAACAAATATTGATATCTTCCTCATCTCCGAGGAACCATAACTTTTCCACAACTTAGCCGATTTTCCTCATTTATGCATTTCTGGATACGGCTTTTATTATACTTTAAATCGGTATATAAGGTTAATTACATGTTTTGAAAAATATGGCAAGGAAAGTGATAAATTAAAAACAACGTATTATTTTGTTTAAAAAATTGAGACTTTTGCAACTTTGAGAAGCCATAACTTAGCTATAAATCAGCCGATTTTCAAAATTTATGCATTTCTGTCAATAGTATTGATCATATTTTTATTGTACATCAAAAAATTGTTCATATTGTCAGTTTTAAAATTTGACCCATTTTTTGACCATTTTTGCACATTAACTCCTAGCAAAAATGAAAAAAAATTTAAAATTTTAAAATCGGAATTTTTTGTGCCCAATCGATTTCTGGTATCAAAATGAGTATAAAAAACTTTACCACACTTGATTTTGACATATATTTTAGAAAATATGACCACAAAAGTTATAAATGGACAAAATCATCGTTTTAAACAAAAATTGATATCTTCCCCATCTTTGAAGAACCATAACTTTTCCACAACTTAGCCGATTTTCCTCATATATGCATTTCTGGATACGGCTTTTATTATACTTTAAATCGGTATATAAGGTTTATTAAATGTTTTGAAAAATATGGCAAGGAAAGTGAAAAATTGAAAAAACGTGTTATTTGGTTTAAAAATTTGAGCATTTTGCAACTTTGAGAAGCCATAACTTAGCTAAAAATCAGCCGATTTTCAAAATTTATGCATTTCTGGATGCGGCTTTTATTATACTTTAAATGGGTATATAAGGTTTATTACAAGTCTTGAAAAATATGGAAAGGAAAGTGATAAATTAAAAAAACGTGTTTTTGGTTTAGAAAATTGAGACTTTGCAACTTTGAGAAGCCATAACTTAGCTAAAAATCAGCCGATTTTCAAAATTTATGCATTTCTGGATACGGCTTTTATTATACTTTAAATGGGTATATAAGGTATATTACAAGTCTTGAAAAATATGGAAAGGAAAGTGATAAATTGAAAAAAACGTGTTTTTGGTTTAGAAAATTGAGACTTTTGCAACTTTGAGAAGCCATAACTTAGCTAAAAATCAGCCGATTTTCAAAATTTATGCATTTCTGTCAATAGTATTGATCATATTTTTATTGTACATCAAAAAATTGTTCATATTGTCAGTTTTAAAATTTGACCCATTTTTTGACCATTTTTGCACATTAACTCCAAGCAAAAATGAAAAAAAGTGAAAATTTTAAAATCGGAATTTTTGTGCCCAATCGATTTCTGGTATCAAAATGAGTATAAAAAACTTTACCACACTTGATTTTGACATATATTTTAGAAAATATGGCCACAAAAGTTATAAATGGACAAAATCATCGTTTTAAACAAAAATTGATATCTTCCCCATCTTTGAAGAACCATAACTTTTCCACAACTTAGCCGATTTTCCTCATTTATGCATTTCTGGATACGGCTTTTATTATACTTTAAATCGGTATATAAGGTTTATTACATGTTTTGAAAAATATGGCGAGGAAAGTGATAAATTAAAAAAAACGTGTTTTTGGTTTAAAAAATTGAGACATTTGCAACTTTGAGAAGCCATAACTTAGCTAAAAATCAGCCAATTTTCAAAATTTGTGCATTTCTGTCAATAGTATTTATCATATTTTGAATCTACGTCAAAAAAATTGAAATACTTTTAGTTTCAATTTTTGACCCAGTTTTTGACAATTTTTGCCAAAAAAATGAAAATTTTAAAATCGGAATTTTTTGTGCCCAATCGATTTCTGGTATCAAAATGAGTATAAAAAAACTTTACCACACTTGATTTTGACCCATATTTTAGAAAATATGGCCACAAAAGTTATAAATGGACAAAATCATCGTTTTAAACAAAAATTGATATCTTCCCCATCTTTGAAGAACCATAACTTTTCCACAACTTAGCCGATTTTCCTCATTTATGCATTTCTGGATACGGCTTTTATTATACTTTAAATCGGTATATAAGGTTTATTACATGTTTTGAAAAATATGGCGAGGAAAGTGATAAATTAAAAAAAAACGTGTTTTTGGTTTAAAAAATTGAGACATTTGCAACTTTGAGAAGCCATAACTTAGCTAAAAATCAGCCGATTTTCAAAATTTGTGCATTTCTGTCAATAGTATTTATCATATTTTGAATCTACGTCAAAAAAATTGAAATACTTTTAGTTTTAATTTTTGACCCAGTTTTTGACAAATTTTGCTTCAAAAAAAATGAAAATTTTAAAATCGGAATTTTTTGTGCCCAATCGATTTCTGGTATCAAAATGAGTATAAAAAAACTTTACCACACTTGATTTTGACATATATTTTAGAAAATATGGCCACAAAAGTTATAAATGGACAAAATCATCGTTTTAAACAAAATATTGATATCTTCCCCATCTTTGAAGAACCATAACTTTTCCACAACTTAGCCGATTTTCCTCATTTATGCATTTCTGGATACGGCTTTTATTATACTTTAAATCGGTATATAAGGTTTATTACATGTTTTGAAAAATATGGCAAGGAAAGTGATAAATTGAAAAAAACGTGTTTTTGGTTTAAAAATTGAGACATTTGCAACTTTGAGAAGCCATAACTTAGCTAAAAATCAGTCGATTTTCAAAATTTATGCATTTCTTTTTCAATAGTATTGATCATATTTTTATTGTACATCAAAAAATTGTTTATATTCTCAGTTTTAAAATTTGACCCATTTTTTGACAATTTTGCTTTATAAAATGTCAAAAAGTGAAAATTTTAAAATCGGAATTTTTTGTGCTTCAATCGATTTCTGGTATTAAAATGAGTATAAAAAAAACTTTACCTACACACTTGATTTTGACCCATATTTTAGAAAATATGACCACAATAGTGATAAATGGTCAAAATCATCGTTTTGAACAAATATTGATATCTTCCTCATCTCCGAGGAACCATAACTTTTCCACAACTTAGCCGATTTTCCTCATTTATGCATTTCTGGATACGGCTTTTATTATACTTTAAATCGGTATATAAGGTTTATTACATGTTTTGAAAAATATGGCGAGGAAAGTGATAAATTAAAAAAAACGTGTTTTTTGGTTTAAAAAATTGAGACATTTGCAACTTTGAGAAGCCATAACTTAGCTAAAAATCAGCCGATTTTCAAAATTTGTGCATTTCTGTCAATAGTATTTATCATATTTTTAATCTACGTCAAAAAAATTGAAATACTTTTAGTTTTCAAATTTTGACCCATTTTTGACACATTTTAGCAA
Organism: Drosophila quadrilineata; assembly: GCA_018150725.1. Classification (NCBI taxonomy): domain Eukaryota; kingdom Metazoa; phylum Arthropoda; class Insecta; order Diptera; family Drosophilidae; genus Drosophila; species Drosophila quadrilineata. The sequence continues at coordinate 82,417 of JAECWN010000047.1, forward strand.
ATGAAAAAAATGAAAATTTTAAAATCGGAATTTTTTGTGCCCAATCGATTTCTGGTATCAAAATGAGTATAAAAAACTTTACCACACTTGATTTTGACATATATTTTAGAAAATATGACCACAAAAGTTATAAATGGACAAAATCATCGTTTTAAACAAAAATTGATATCTTCCCCATCTTTGAAGAACCATAACTTTTCCACAACTTAGCCGATTTTCCTCATTTATGCATTTCTGGATACGGCTTTTATTATACTTTAAATCGGTATATAAGGTTTATTAAATGTTTTGAAAAATATGGCGAGGAAAGTGAAAAATTGAAAAAACGTGTTATTTGGTTTAAAAATTTGAGAATTTTGCAACTTTGAGAAGCCATAACTTAGCTAAAAATCAGCCGATTTTCAAAATTTATGCATTTCTGTCAATAGTATTGATCATATTTTTATTGTACATCAAAAAATTGTTCATATTGTCAGTTTTAAAATTTGACCCATTTTTTGACCATTTTTGCACATTAACTCCTAGCAAAAATGATATCTTCCCCATCTTTGAAGAACCATAACTTTTCCACAACTTAGCCGATTTTCCTCATTTATGCATTTCTGGATACGGCTTTTATTATACTTTAAATCGGTATATAAGGTTTATTAAATGTTTTGAAAAATATGGCAAGGAAAGTGAAAAATTGAAAAAACGTGTTATTTGGTTTAAAAATTTGAGAATTTTGCAACTTTGAGAAGCCATAACTTAGCTAAAAATCAGCCGATTTTCAAAATTTATGCATTTCTGTCAATAGTATTGATCATATTTTTATTGTACATCAAAAAATTGTTCATATTGTCAGTTTTAAAATTTGACCCAATTTTTGACCATTTTTGCACATTAACTCCTAGCAAAAATGCCAAAAAATTGAAAATTTTAAAATCGGAATTTTTGTGCCCAATCGATTTCTGGTATCAAATTGAGTATAAAAAACTTTACCACACTTGATTTTGACATATATTTTAGAAAATATGGCCACAAAAGTTATAAATGGACAAAATCATCGTTTTAAACCAAAATTGATATCTTCCCCATCTTTGAAGAACCATAACTTTTCCACAACTTAGCCGATTTTCCTCATTTATGCATTTCTGGATACGGCTTTTATTATACTTTAAATCGGTATATAAGGTTTATTACATGTTTTGAAAAATATGGCGAGGAAAGTGATAAATTAAAAAAAACGTGTTTTTGGTTTAAAAAATTGAGACATTTGCAACTTTGAGAAGCCATAACTTAGCTAAAAATCAACTGATTTTCAAAATTTGTGCATTTCTGTCAATGGTATTTATCATATTTTGAATCTACGTCAAAAAAATTGAAATACTTTTAGTTTAAATTTTTGACCCAGTTTTTGACAATTTTTGCCAAAAAAATGAAAATTTTAAAATCGGAATTTTTTGTGCCCAATCGATTTCTGGTATCAAAATGAGTATAAAAAAACTTTACCACACTTGATTTTGACATATATTTTAGAAAATATGGCCACAAAAGTTATAAATGGACAAAATCATCGTTTTAAACAAAAATTGATATCTTCCCCATCTTTGAAGAACCATAACTTTTCCACAACTTAGCCGATTTTCCTCATTTATGCATTTCTGGATACGGCTTTTATTATACTTTAAATCGGTATATAAGGTTTATTACATGTTTTGAAAAATATGGCGAGGAAAGTGATAAATTAAAAAAAACGTGTTTTTGGTTTAAAAAATTGAGACATTTGCAACTTTGAGAAGCCATAACTTAGCTAAAAATCAGCCAATTTTCAAAATTTGTGCATTTCTGTCAATAGTATTTATCATATTTTGAATCTACGTCAAAAAATTAAAATACTTTTAGTTTCAATTTTTGACCCAGTTTTTGACAATTTTTGCCAAAAAAATGAAAATTTTAAAATCGGAATTTTTGTGCCCAATCGATTTCTGGTATCAAAATGAGTATAAAAAAACTTTACCACACTTAATTTTGACATATATTTTAGAAAATATGGCCACAAAAGTTATAAATGGACAAAATCATCGTTTTAAACAAAAATTGATATCTTCCCCATCTTTGAAGAACCATAACTTTTCCACAACTTAGCCGATTTTCCTCATTTATGCATTTCTGGATACGGCTTTTATTATACTTTAAATCGGTATATAAGGTTTATTAAATGTTTTGAAAAATATGGCGAGGAAAGTGAAAAATTGAAAAAACGTGTTATTTGGTTTAAAAATTTGAGAATTT
>JAECWN010000048.1:0-52500 GCA_018150725.1 Drosophila quadrilineata
TACTAATTTTTTAAGTTGGTCAATTTTGGAATTGGGTCCAATTGGAATATGGGTCAATTGGAATTTGGGTCCTATTGGAAATATTGGGTCCAATTGGAAATTTGGTCCTATTGGAAATTGGTGTTCAGTGGTCTTGAATGGGAAATTTGGGTCCAATTGGAATTTGGGGTCAATTGGAAATAGGGTCATTTGGTCCAATGGAAATTTGGTCCAATTGGAATTTGGGTCCAAGTGGAAATTGGGTCCAACTGGAATTTGGGGCCGGTAGAGTCCAATTGGAAATTTGGTCCAGTGAATGTCCAATTGGAAATTGGGTATAATTGGAGTTTGGAAGTTGGGATTATTTTCGAAGTTGGTCCAAAATTATCCTAACTTCGAAAATGCAATACTAATTTTCTTAAGTTGGGATAATTTTCAGAAGTTAGTGCAATTGGAAATGGGGTCCAATTGGATTTCAGGTCCAATTGAAAATTGGGTCCAATTGGGATTAGGATCATTGGAATTTGGGTACAATTGGAATTTAGGTACAATTGGAAATTGGTCCAATTGGAATTTGGGTCCAATTGAATTTGGGTCCAATTGAATTTGGGTCCCAATTGGAATTGGGTCCAATTGGAATTTGGGTCAATTGGAATTTGGGTCCAATTGGAATTTGAGTCAGTGGAAATTGGGTCCAATTGGAATTTGGGTCCAATTGGAAATTGGGTTCAATTGGAATTGGGTCCATTGGCCTGGGTCCAATTGGAAATTGGGTCCAATTGGAAATTGGGTCCCATTGGAATTGGGTCCCATTGGTAATTGGGTCCATTGGTGGAATTGGGTCCAATTGGAAATTGGGTCCAATGGAAGGTGGATCCAAATAAAAATGGATCCAATTAGCGTTCGGGCCCATTGGAATTTGGTTCCAGTTGGAATTTGGGTCCAATTGGAATTTGGGTCCTATTGGAATTTGGGTCAGTGGAATTTGGGTCCAATTGGAATTAGGATCCAATTGGAATCCAATTGGAATTTGAGTCCAATTGAGTTTGCAAGCAGGAATAATTTTCAGATTGGTCCAAAATTATCCCAACTTCGAAAATGCAATACTAATTTTTATAGGTTGGAATACTTTCGAAGTTGGTCCAATTGGAAATTGGGCCCTATTGGAAATTGGGTTCTATTGGAAATTAGGTCCAATTGGATTTTAGAAGTTGGCACTTTTCGAAGTTGGTCCTTAATTATCCCAAAGTTGGTCCAAAATTAACCCAGCTTTGAAAATTCAATACCAATTTTGGTAGTTGGATCAATATTCTGAATTGGTCCAATAGGAAGTTGGGTCCAATTGGAATTTGGGTCCAATTGGAGTTTTGGAAGCTGGGATAATTTTCGAAGTTGGTCCAAAATTATCCCAACTTCGAAAACGCAATTTTAAGTCGGGCTTACTTCGAAGTTGATCCAATTGGAATTTGGGTCCAATTGGAATTGGGACATAGTGAATTTGGGTCCAATGGAAATTGGGTCCAATTGGAATTTGGGTCCAACTGGAATTTGGGTCCAATTGGAAATTGGGTCCACTTGAATTTGGGTCGAATGGGAATTTGGGTCCATTGGAAATTTGTTCAATGTGTTGGGTCCAATTGGAGTTTGGGTCCAATTGGAAATTAGTCCAATTGGAATTTGGGTCCAATTGGAAATTTCTAATTATTGGTCCCAATTGGAATTTGGGTCCAATTGGAATTTGGGTCCAATAGGAAATTGGGTCCAATTGGAACTGGGTCCAAATTGGAACTTGGGTCCAATTGGAACTTGGGTCCAATTGAATAGCTCAATTTTATTTGGGTCCAATTGGAATTTGGCTCCAATGGGAATTTGGAAGTTAAGAAAATTTTCGAAGATGGTTTAAATTATCCCAACTTGGAAAATGCAATACTAATTTTGGAAGTTGGGATAATTTTCGGAGTTGGTCCAAAATAATCCTAACTTCCCGAAAATGCAATACTAATTTTCTTAAGTTGGGATAATTTTCGAAGTTGGTGCAATTGGAAATTGGTCCAATTGATTTCAGGTCCAATTGGAAATTGGGTACAATTGATTGGTCCAATTGGAAATTGGTCCAATTAGAAAATGGGTCCAATTGGAATTTGGATCCAATTGGAATTATGGTCCAATTGGAATTTGGGCCATTGGAGTTTAGGATTAGGATAATTTTCGAAGTTGGTCCAAAATTATCCCAACTTCGAAAATGCAATACTTATTTTTTTAAGTTGGGAATATTTTCGAATTTGTCCAATTGGAAATTGGGTCCAATTGGCATTCGGGTCTAATTGTAATTTGGTTCCAGTTGGAATTTGGGTTTAATTGGAATTTGGGTCAAATTGGAAATTGTTTCAATTGGAAATTGGGTCCAATTGGAATTTGGGTCCAGTGGAATTTGGGTCCAATTCGAATTTGGATCCAATTGGAATTTGGGTCCAATTGGCATTCGGGTCTAATTGTAATTTGGTTCCAGTTGGAATTTGGGTTTAATTGGAATTTGGGTCCAATTGGAAATTGTTCCAATTGGAAATTGGGTCCAATTGGCATTCGTATATAATTGGAATTTGGATCCAGTTAGAATTTGGTCCAATTGTAAATTGTGTCCAATTGGAATTTGGGTCCAATTCGAATTTGGGTCCAATTGGAAATTGGGTCCTATTGGAAATTGGGTCCTATTGGAAATTAGGTCCGTTTGGAATTTGGCTCCAATTGGATTTTAGAAGTTAGGGCACTTTTCGAAGTTGGTCGTTAATTATCCCAACGAAGTTGGTCCAAAATTAGCCAAGCTTTTGAAATTTCAATACCAACTTTGGTAGTTGGGTCAATATTCTAAATTGGTCCAATAGGAAATTGGGTCCAATTGGAATTTGGGTCCAATTGAGTTTGGAAGCTGGGATAATTTTCGAAGTTGGTCCAAATATCCCAACTTCCGAAAACGCAATATTTATATTTTTAAATCGGGCTTACTTTTGAAGTTGATCCAATAGGAAATTGGGTGCAATTGAACTTGGGTCCAATTGGAACTTGGGTCCAATTGGAACTTGGGTCCAATTGGAAATTAGGTCCAACTGGAATTGGGTCCAATTGGAATTTGGCTCCAATTGGAATTTGGAAGTTGGGACAATTTTCGAAGTTGGTCCAAAATTATCCCAACTTCGAAAATGCAATACTAATTTTGGAAGTTGGGAAAATTTTCGAAGGTCCAAAAGTATCCCAACTTCCAATATGCAATACTAATTTTTTTTAAGTTGGTGCAATTGGAAATTGGGTCCAATTGGATTTCAGGTCCAATTGGCATTTGGGTCAAATTGGAATTTGGCTCCAATTGGAAATTGGTCCAATTAGAAAATGGGTCCAATTGGAAATTGGGTCCAATTGGAAATTGGGTCCAATTCGAAATTGGTCCATTTGGAATTTCGGTCCAATTGGAGTTTGGAAGTTGGGATTATTTTTCGAAGTTGGTCCAAAATTATCCCAACTTCGAAAATGCAATACTAATTTTTTTAAGTTGGGATTATTTTTCGAATTTGTCCAATTGGAAATTGGGTCCAATTGGCATTCGGGTCTAATTGTAATTTGGTTCCAGTTGGAATTTGGGTTTAATTGGAATTTGGGTCCAATTGGAAATTGTTCCAATTGGAAATTGGGTCCAATTGGCATTCGTATATAATTGGAATTTGGATCCAGTTAGAATTTGGTCCAATTGTAAATTGTGTCCAATTGGAAATTGGGTCCAATTGGAAATTGGGTTCAATTAAACATTGGGTCCAATTGGCATTCGGGTCTAATTGGAATTTGGTTCCAGTTGGAATTTTGGTCCAATTGGAATTTGGGTCCACTCGTAATTTGGGTCCGATTGGAGTTTTGGGTCCAATTGAAGTTTGCAAGCAGGGATAATTTTCGAAGTTGGTCCAAAATTATCCCAACTTCGAAAATGCAATTCTACTTTTATATGGTTGTAATCATTTTCGAAGTTGGTCCAATTGGAAATGGGGTCCAATTGGAAATTGGGTCCAATTGGGTGAAATTGGGTCCTACTAAAAATTGGGTCCAATTAAGAATTGGGTCCAATTGGAATTTGGTTCCAGTTGGAATTTGGGTCCAGTTGGAATTTGGGTCCAATTGGAATTTGGGTCCAATTAAAATTTGGGTCCAATTGGAAATTGGGTCCAATTGGAATTTGGGTCCAATTGGAATTTGGGTCCATTTGGATATTGGGTCCAATTGGAAATTGGGTCCAATTGGAAATTGGGTCCAATTGGAAATTGGGTCCAATTGGAATTTGGGTCCAATGGGAATTTGGGTCCAATTGGAATTTGGGTCCAAGTGGAAATTGGGTCCAACTGGAATTTGGGTCCAACTGGAAATTAGTCCAATTTAGAATTTGGGTCCAATTGGAAATTTGGTCCAATCGGAAATTGGGTCCAATTGGAAATTGGGTCCAATTGGAAATTGGGTCCAATTGGAAATTGGGTCCAATTGAAATTGGGTCCAATTGGAAATTGGGCACTAAAAATTGGGTCCAATTGGCGTTCGGGTCTAATTGGAATTTGGGTCCAATTGGAGTTTGCACGCAGGGATAATTTCGAAGTTTGTCCAAAATTATCGCAACTTCGAAAATGCAATACTAATTTTTATAGGTTGGAATAATTTTCAAAGTTGGTCCAATTGGAAATTGGGTCCAATTGAAAATTGGGTCCTATTGGAAATTAGGTCCGATTGGAATTTGGCTTCAATTGGAAGTTAGTCCAATTGGAATCTGGGTCCAATTGGAAATTTGTTCAATTGGAATTTGGGTCCAATTGGAAATTGGGTCCAATTGAATTTGGGTCCAATTGGAAATTAGTCCAATTGGAATTTGGGTCCAATTGGAAATTTGGTCCAATTGGGATTTGGGTCCAATTGGATATTTAGTCCAATTGGAAATTGGGTACAATTGGAAATTGGGTCCAATTGGAAATTGGGTCCAATTGGAAATTGGGTCCTATTGGAATTTGGTTCCAATTGGATTTTCGGTCAAATTGGATATTGGTCCAATTGGAATTTGGGTCCAATTGGAAATTGGGTCCAATAGGAAATTGGGTCCAATTGGAACTTGGGTCCAATTGGAACTTGGGTCCAATTGGAACTTGGGTCCAATTGGAAATTAGGTCCAATAGTAAATTGGGTCCAATTGGAACTTGGGTCCAATATGGAAGTTCGGTCCAATTGGAATTTGGCTCCAATTGGAATTTGGGTCCAATTGGAGTTTGGAAGTTGGGATAATTTTCGAAGTTGGTCCAAAATTATCCCAACTTCGAAAATGCAATACTAATTTTGGAAGTTGGGATAATTTTCGAAGTTGGTCCAAAATTATCGCAACTTCGAAAATGCAATACTAATTTTTATAGGTTGGAATAATTTTCGAAGTTGGTCCAATTGGAAATTGGGTCCAATTGGAAATTGGGTCCAATTAAAAATTGGGTCCAATTGGCATTCGGGTCTAATTGGAATTTGGTTCCAGTTGGAATTTGGGTCCAATTGGAATTTGGTTCCAGTTGGAATTTGGGTCCAATTGGAATTTGGGTCAAATGGAATTTGGCTCCATTGGAAATTGGTCCAATTAGAAAATGGGCCCAATTGGAAATTGGGTCCAATTGGAAATTGGTACAATTGGAATTTGGGTCCAATTGGAGTTTGGATGTTGGGATAATTTTCGAAGTTGGTCCAAAATTTTCCCAACTTCGAAAATGCAATACTAATTTTGGAAGTTGGGATAATTTTCGAAGTTGGTCCAAAATTATCCCAACTTCGAAAATGCAATACTAATTTTTTAAGTTGGGATAATTTTCGAAGTTGGTGCAATTGGAAATTGAGTCCATTGGATTTCAGGTCCAATTGGAAATTGGGTCCAATTGGAATTTGGGTCAAATTGGAATTTGGCTCCAATTGGAAATTGGTCCAATTAGAAAATGGGTCCAATTGGAAATTGGGTCCAATTGGAAATTTGTCCAATTGGAAATTGGGTCCAATGGGAATTTGGGTCCAATTGGAATTTGAGTCCAAGTGAAAATTGGGTCCAACTGGAATTTGGGTCCAATTGAAAATTAGTCCAATTGGAATTTGGGTCCAATTGAAAATTTGGTCCAATTGGAAATTGGGTCCAATTAAAAATTGGGTCCAATTGGCGTTCGGGTCTAATTGGAATTTGGTTCCAGTTGGAATTTGGGTCCAATTGGAATTTGGGTCCAATTGGTATTTGGGTCCAATTGGAATTAGGATCCAATTGGAATTTGGGTCCAATTGGAATTTGGGTCCAATTGAGTTTGCAAGCAGGGATAATTTTCGAAGTTGGTCCAAAATTATCCCAACTTCGAAAATGCAATACTAATTTTTATAGGTTGGAATAATTTTCGAAGTTGGTCCAATTGGAAATTGGGTCCTATTGGAAATTGGGTCCTATTGGAAATTAGGTCCGATTGGAATTTGGCTCCAATTGGATTTTAGAAGTTAGGGCACATTTCAAAGTTGGTCCTTAATTATGTCAACGAAGTTGGTCCAAAATTAACCCAACTTTGAAAATTCAATACCAATTTTGGTAGTTGGGTCAATATTCTGAATTGGTCCAATTGGAAATTTGGTCCAATTGGAAATTGGGTATAATTGGAGTTTGGAAGTTGGGATTATTTTCGAGAAGTTGGTCCAAAATTATCCTAACTTCGAAAATGCAATACTAATTTTCTTAAGTTGGGATAATTTTCGAAGTTGGTGCAATTGGAAATTGGGTCCAATTGGATTTCAGGTCCAATTGAAAATTGGGTCCAATTGGAATTAGGATCCAATTGGAATTTGGGTACAATTGGAATTTAGGTACAATTGGAAATTGGTCCAATTGGAATTTGGGTCCAATTGGAATTTGGGTCCAATTGGAATTTGGGTCCAATTGGAAATTGGGTCCAATTGGAATTTGGGTCCAATTGGAATTTGGGTCCAATTGGAAATTGGGTCCAATTGGAATTTGGGTCCAATTGGAATTTGGGTCCAATTGGAAATTGGGTCCAATTGGAAATTGGGTCCAATGGGAAATTGGATCCAAATAAAAATTGGATCCAATTGGCGTTCGGGTCTAATTGGAATTTGGTTCCAGTTGGAATTTGGGTCCAATTGGAATTTGGGTCCTATTGGAATTTGGGTCCAATTGGAATTTGGGTCCAATTGGAATTAGGATCCAATTGGAATTTTGGTCCAATTGGAATTTGAGTCCAATTGGAGTTTGCAAGCAGGAATAATTTTCGAAGTTGGTCCAAAATTATCCCAACTTCGAAAATGCAATACTAATTTTTATAGGTTGGAATAATTTTCGAAGTTGGTCCAATTGGAAATTGGGTCCAATTGGAAATTGGGTCCTATTGGAAATTAGGTCCAATTGGATTTTAGAAGTTAGGGCACTTTTCGAAGTTGGTCCTTAATTATCCCAACGAAGTTGGTCCAAAATTAACCCAGCTTTGAAAATTCAATACCAATTTTGGTAGTTGGATCAATATTCTGAATTGGTCCAATAGGAATTTGGGTCCAATTGGAATTTGGGTCCAATTGGAGTTTGGGAGCTGGGATAATTTTCGAAGTTGGTCCAAAATTATCCCAACTTCGAAAACGCAATTTTAAGTCGGGCTTCTTCCGAAGTTGATCCAATTGGAATTTGGGTCCAATTGGAAATTGGGTACAATTGGAATTTGGGTCCAATTGGAAATTGGGTCCAATTGAAATTTGGGTCCAACTGGAATTTGGGTCCAATTGGAAATTGGGTCCAATTGGAATTTGGGTCGAATGGGAATTTGGGTCCAATTGGAAATTTGTTCAATTGGAATTTGGGTCCAATTGGAGTTTGGGTCCAATTGGAAATTAGTCCAATTGGAATTTGGGTCCAATTGGAAATTTAGAAGTTGGCACAATTGTCAAAGTTAGTCTTAAATTATCCCAACGAAGTTGGTCAAAATTAACCCAACTTCGAAAATTAAATACCAATTTTGGTAGTTGGGTCAATTTTTTAAATTGGTCCAATTGGAATTTGGGTCCAATTGGAATGTGAGTCCAATTGGAATTTGGGTCCAATTCGAATTTGGATCCAATTGGAATTTGGGTCAAATTGGATATTGGTCCAATTGGAATTTGGGTCCAATTGGAAATTGGGTCCAATTGGAATTTGGTTCCAATTGGATTTTCGGTCAAATTGGATATTGGTCCAATTGGAATTTGGGTCCTATTGGAAATTGGGTCCAATAGGGAAATTGGGTCCAATTGGAACTTGGGTCCAATTGGAACTTGGGTCCAATTGGAACTTGGCTCCAATTGGAAATTAGGTCCAATTTTAATTTGGGTCCAATTGGAATTTGGCTCCAATTGGAATTTGGAAGTTGAGACAATTTTCGAAGCTGGTCCAAAATTATCCCAACTTCGAAAATGCAATACTAATTTTGGAAGTTGGGATAATTTTCGAAGTTGGTCCAAAATTATCCTAACTTCGAAAATGCAATACTAATTTTCTTAAGTTGGGATAATTTTCGAAGTTGGTGCAATTGGAAATTGGGTCCAATTGGATTTCAGGTCCAATTGGAAATTGGGTCCAATTGGAATTTGGTCCAATTGGAAATTGGTCCAATTAGAAAATGGGTCCAATTGGAAATTGGCTCCAATTGGAAATTGGTCCAATTGGAATTTGGGTCCAATTGGAATTTGGGTCCAATTGGAGTTTGGAAGTTGGGATAATTTTCGAAGTTGGTCCAAAATTATCCCAACTTCGAAAATGCAATACTTATTTTTTTAAGTTGGGATTATTTTCGAATTTGTCCAATTGGAAATTGGGTCCAATTGGCATTCGGGTCTAATTGTAATTTGGTTCCAGTTGGAATTTGGGTTTAATTGGAATTTGGGTCAAATTGGAAATTGTTCCAATTGGAAATTGGGTCCAATTGGAATTTGGGTCCAATTGGAATTTGGGTCCAATTCGAATTTGGATCCAATTGGAATTTGGGTCCAATTGGCATTCGGGTCTAATTGTAATTTGGTTCCAGTTGGAATTTGGGTTTAATTGGAATTTGGGTCAAATTGGAAATTGTTCCAATTGGAAATTGGGTCCAATTGGCATTCGTATATAATTGGAATTTGGATCCAGTTAGAATTTGGTCCAATTGTAAATTGTGTCCAATTGGAATTTGGGTCCAATTCGAATTTGGGTCCAATTGGAAATTGGGTCCTATTGGAAATTGGGTCCTATTGGAAATTAGGTCCGTTTGGAATTTGGCTCCAATTGGATTTTAGAAGTTAGGGCACTTTTCGAAGTTGGTCGTTAATTATCCCAACGAAGTTGGTCCAAAATTAGCCAAGCTTTGAAATTTTTATACCAACTTTGGTAGTTGGGTCAATATTCTAAATTGGTCCAATAGGAAATTGGGTCCAATTGGAATTTGGGTCCAATTGGAGTTTGGAAGCTGGGATAATTTTCGAAGTTGTTCCAAAATTATCCCAACTTCGAAAACGCAATATTTATGTTTTTAAGTCGGGCTTACTTTCGAAGTTGATCCAATTGGAATTTGGGTCCAATTGGAAATTGGGTACAATTGGAATTTGGGTCCAATTGGAAATTGGGTCCAATTGGAATTTGGGTCCAATTGGAATTTGGGTCCAATTGGAATTTGGGTCCAATTGGAAATTGGGTCCAATTGGAAATTTGTTCAATTGGAATTTGGGTCCAATTGGAAATTGGGTCCAATTGGAATTTGGGTCCAATTGGAAATTAGTCCAATTGGAATTTGGGTCCAATTGGAAATTTGGGTCCAATTGGAAATTTGGTCCAATTGGAAATTGGGTACAATTGGAAATTTGGTCCAAATGGAAATTGGGTCCAAATGGAAATTGGGTCCAATTGGAAATTGGGTCCAATTGGAAATTGGGTCCTATTGGAATTTGGGTCCAATTGGAATTTTGAAGTTGGGACAATTGTCAAAGTTAGTCTTAAATTATCCCAACGAAGTTGGTCCAAACTTAACCCAACTTCGAAAATTAAATACCAATTTTGGTAGTTGGGTCAATTTTTTAAATTGGTCCAATTGGAATTCGTGTCCAATTGGAATTTGGCTCCAATTGGAATTTGGAAGTTGGGACAATTTTCGAAGTTGGTCCAAAATTATCCCAACTTCGAAAATGCAATACTAATTTTGGAAGTTGGGATAATTTTCGAAGTTGGTCCAAAATTATCCCAACTTCCAAAATGCAATACTAATTTTTTAAGTTGGTGCAATTGGAAATTGGGTCCAATTGGATTTCAGGTCCAATTGGCATTTGGGTCAAATTGGAATTTGGCTCCAATTGGATATAGGTCCAATTAGAAAATGGGTCCAATTGGAAATTGGGTCCAATTGGAAATTGGGTCCAATTCGAAATTGGTCCATTTGGAATTTGGGTCCAATTGGAGTTTGGAAGTTGGGATTATTTTTCGAAGTTGGTCCAAAATTATCCCAACTTCGAAAATGCAATACTAATTTTTTAAGTTGGGATTATTTTCGAATTTGTCCAATTGGAAATTGGGTCCAATTGGCATTCGGGTCTAATTGTAATTTGGTTCCAGTTGGAATTTGGGTTTACTTGGAATTTGGGTCCAATTGGAAATTGTTCCAATTGGAAATTGGGTCCAATTGGCATTCGTATATAATTGGAATTTGGATCCAGTTAGAATTTGGTCAAATTGTAAATTGTGTCCAATTGGAAATTGGGTCCAATTGGAAATTGGGTTCAATTAAACATTGGGTCCAATTGGCATTCGGGTCTAATTGGAATTTGGTTCCAGTTGGAATTTTGGTCCAATTGGAATTTGGGTCCAATTCCTGAATTTGGGTCCGATTGGAGTTTGGGTCCAATTGGAGTTTGCAAGCAGGGATAATTTTCGAAGTTGGTCCAAAATTATCCCAACTTCGAAAATGCAATACTAATTTTTTAAGTTGGGATTATTTTCGAATTTGTCCAATTGGATATTGGGTCCAATGGGAATTTGGGTCCAATTGGAATTTGAGTCCAAGTGAAAATTGGGTCCAACTGGAATTTGGGTCCAATTGAGAATTAGTCCAATTGGAATTTGGGTCCAATTGGAAGTTTGTTCAATTGGAATTTGGGTCCAATTGGAAATTGGGTCCAATTGGAATTTGGGTCCAATTGGAAATTAGTCCAATTGGAATTTGGGTCCAATTGGAAATTTGGTCCAATTGGGATTTGGGTCCAATTGGATATTTAGTCCAATTGGAAATTGGGTACAATTGGAAATTTGGTCCAAATGGAAATTGGGTCCTATTGGAATTTGGTTCCAATTGGATTTTCGGTCAAATTGGATATTGGTCCAATTGGAATTTGGGCCCAATTGGAAATTGGGTCCAATAGGAAATTGGGTGCAATTGGAAATTGGGTGCAATTGGAACTTGGGTCCAATTGGAACTTGGGTCCAATTGGAAATTAGGTCCAACTGGAATTTGGGTCCAATTGGAATTTGGCTCCAATTGGAATTTGGAAGTTGGGACAATTTTCGAAGTTGGTCCAAAATTATCCCAACTTCGAAAATGCAATACTAATTTTGGAAGTTGGGATAATTTTCGAAGTTGGTCCAAAATTATCCCAACTTCCAAAATGCAATACTAATTTTTTTAAGTTGGTGCAATTGGAAATTGGGTCCAATTGGATTTCAGGTCCAATTGGCATTTGGGTCAAATTGGAATTTGGCTCCAATTGGATATTGGTCCAATTAGAAAATGGGTCCAATTGGAAATTGGGTCCAATTGGAAATTGGGTCCAATTCGAAATTGGTCCATTTGGAATTTGGGTCCAATTGGAGTTTGGAAGTTGGGATTATTTTTCGAAGTTGGTCCAAAATTATCCCAACTTCGAAAATGCAATACTAATTTTTTTAAGTTGGGATTATTTTCGAATTTGTCCAATTGGAAATTGGGTCCAATTGGCATTCGGGTCTAATTGTAATTTGGTTCCAGTTGGAATTTGGGTTTACTTGGAATTTGGGTCCAATTGGAAATTGTTCCAATTGGAAATTGGGTCCAATTGGCATTCGTATATAATTGGAATTTGGATCCAGTTAGAATTTGGTCAAATTGTAAATTGTGTCCAATTGGAAATTGGGTCCAATTGGAAATTGGGTTCAATTAAACATTGGGTCCAATTGGCATTCGGGTCTAATTGGAATTTGGTTCCAGTTGGAATTTTGGTCCAATTGGAATTTGGGTCCAATTCGAATTTGGGTCCGATTGGAGTTTGGGTCCAATTGGAGTTTGCAAGCAGGGATAATTTTCGAAGTTGGTCCAAAATTATCCCAACTTCGAAAATGCAATACTAATTTTTTTAAGTTGGGATTATTTTCGAATTTGTCCAATTGGAAATTGGGTCCAATGGGAATTTGGGTCCAATTGGAATTTGAGTCCAAGTGAAAATTGGGTCCAACTGGAATTTGGGTCCAATTGAGAATTAGTCCAATTGGAATTTGGGTCCAATTGGAAGTTTGTTCAATTGGAATTTGGGTCCAATTGGAAATTGGGTCCAATTGGAATTTGGGTCCAATTGGAAATTAGTCCAATTGGAATTTGGGTCCAATTGGAAATTTGGTCCAATTGGGATTTGGGTCCAATTGGATATTTAGTCCAATTGGAAATTGGGTACAATTGGAAATTTGGTCCAAATGGAAATTGGGTCCTATTGGAATTTGGTTCCAATTGGATTTTCGGTCAAATTGGATATTGGTCCAATTGGAATTTAGGTCCAATTGGAAATTGGGTCCAATAGGAAATTGGGTCCAATTGGAACTTGGGTCCAATTGGAACTTGGGTCCCATTGGAAATTAGGTCCAATAGTAAATTGGGTCCAATTGGAACTTGGGTCCAATTGGAAGTTCGGTCCAATTGAATTTGGCTCCAATTGGAATTTGGGTCCAATTGGAGTTTGGAAGTTGGGATAATTTTCGAAGTTGGTCCAAAATTATCCCAACTTTGAAAATGCAATACTAATTTTGGAAGTTGGGATAATTTTCGAAGTTGGTCCAAAATTATCCCAACTTCGAAAATGCAATACTAATTTTTTTAAGTTGGGATAATTTTCGAAGTTGGTGCAATTGGAAATTGAGTCCAATTGGATTTCAGGTCCAATTGGAATTTGGGTCAAATTGGAATTTGGCTCCAATTGGAAATTGGTCCAATTAGAAAATGGGTCCAATTGGAAATTGGGTCCAATTGGAAATTGGTCCAATTGGAATTTGGGTCCAATTGGAGTTTGGATGTTGGGATAATTTTCGAAGTTGGTCCAAAATTATCCCAACTTCGAAAATGCAATACTAATTTTGGAAGTTGGGATAATTTTCGAAGTTGGTCCAAAATTATCCCAACTTCGAAAATGCAATACTAATTTTTTTAAGTTGGGATAATTTTCGAAGTTGGTGCAATTGGAAATTGAGTCCAATTGGATTTCAGGTCCAATTGGAAATTGGGTCCAATTGGAATTTGGGTCAAATTGGAATTTGGCTCCAATTGGAAATTGGTCCAATTAGAAAATGGGTCCAATTGGAAATTGGGTCCAATTGGAAATTTGTCCAATTGGAAATTGGGTTCAATGGGAATTTGGGTCCAATTGGAATTTGAGTCCAAGTGAAAATTGGGTCCAACTGGAATTTGGGTCCAATTGAAAATTAGTCCAATTGGAATTTGGGTCCAATTGAAAATTTGGTCCAATTGGAAATTGGGTCCAATTAAAAATTGGGTCCAATTGGCGTTCGGGTCTAATTGGAATTTGGTTCCAGTTGGAATTTGGGTCCAATTGGAATTTGGGTCAAATTGGTATTTGGGTCCAATTGGAATTAGGATCCAATTGGAATTTGGGTCCAATTGGAATTTGGGTCCAATTGGAGTTTGCAAGCAGGGATAATTTTCGAAGTTGGTCCAAAATTATCCCAACTTCGAAAATGCAATACTAATTTTTATAGGTTGGAATAATTTTCGAAGTTGGTCCAATTGGAAATTGGGTCCTATTGGAATTTGGCTCCAATTGGATTTTAGAAGTTAGGGCACTTTTCAAAGTTGGTCCTTAATTATGCCAACGAAGTTGGTCCAAAATTAACCCAACTTTGAAAATTCAATACCAATTTTAGTAGTTGGGTCAATATTCTGAATTGGTCCAATAGGAATTTGGGTCCAATTGGAAATTGGTCCAATTAGAAAATGGGTCCAATTGGAAATTGGGTCCAATTGGAAATTGGGTCCAATTCGAAATTGGTCCATTTGGAATTTGGGTCCAATTGGAGTTTGGAAGTTGGGATTATTTTTCGAAGTTGGTCCAAAATTATCCCAACTTCGAAAATGCAATACTAATTTTTTTAAGTTGGGATTATTTTCGAATTTGTCCAATTGGAAATTGGGTCCAATTGGCATTCGGGTCTAATTGTAATTTGGTTCCAGTTGGAATTTGGGTTTAATTGGAATTTGGGTCCAATTGGAAATTGTTCCAATTGGAAATTGGGTCCAATTGGCATTCGTATATAATTGGAATTTGGATCCAGTTAGAATTTGGTCCAATTGTAAATTGTGTCCAATTGGAAATTGGGTCCTATTGGAAATTAGGTCCGATTGGAATTTGGCTCCAATTGGATTTTAGAAGTTAGGGCACTTTTCAAAGTTGGTCCTTAATTATGCCAACGAAGTTGGTCCAAAATTAACCCAACTTTGAAAATTCAATACCAATTTTGGTAGTTGGGTCAATATTCTGAATTGGTCCAATAGGAATTTGGGTCCAATTGGAATTTGGGTCCAATTGGAGTTTGGAAGCTGAGATAATTTTCGGAGTTGGTCCATCCCAACTTCGAAAACGCAATATTTATATTTTTAAGTCGGGCTTATTTTCGAAGTTGATCCAATTGGAATTTGGGTCCAATTGGAAATTTGGTCCAATCGGAAATTGGGTCCAATTGGAAATTGGGTCCAATTAAAAATTGGGTCCAATTGGCATTCGGGTCTAATTGGAATTTGGTTCCATTTGGAATTTGGGTCCAATTGGAATTTGGGTCCTATTGGAAATTAGGTCCGATTGGAATTTGGCTTCAATTGGATTTTAGAAGTTAGGGCACTTTTCGAAGTTGGTCCTTAATTATCCCAACGAAGTTGGTCCAAAATTAACCCAGCTTTGAAAATTCAATACCAACTTTGGTAGTTGAGTCAATATTCTGAATTGGTCCAATTGGAATTTGGGTCGAATGGGAATTTGGGTCCAATTGGAAATTTGTTCAATTGGAATTTGGGTCCAATTGGAAATTAGGTCCAATTGGAATTTGGGTCCAATTGGAAATTAGTCCAATTGGAATTTGGGTCCAATTGGAAATTTGGTCCAACTGGAATTTGGGTCCAATTGGAAATTTGGTCCAATTGGAAATTGGGTACAATTGGAAATTTGGTCCAATTGGAATTTTGGTCCAATTGGAATTTGGGTCCAATTGGAAATTGGGTCCAATTGGAATTTGGGTCCACTTGGAATTTGGGTCCAATTGGAATTTGGGTCCATTTGAAATTTGGGTCCAATTGGAATTTGGGTCCAATCGGACCCTATTTCCAATTGGACCCAATTTTTAATTTCCAATTTGGGTCCAATTGGAAATTTGGTCCAAATGGAAATTGGGTCCAATTGGAAATTGGGTCCAATTGGAAATTGGGTCCTATTGGAATTTGGGTCCAATTGGAATTTAGAAGTTGGGACAATTGTCAAAGTTAGTCTTAAATTATCCCAACGAAGTTGGTCCAAACTTAACCCAACTTCGAAAATTAAATACCAATTTTGGTAGTTGGGTCAATTTTTTAAATTGGTCCAATTGGAATTTGGGTCCAATTGGAATTTGGGTCCAATTGGAATTTGGTTCCAATTGGATTTTCGGTCAAATTGGATATTGGTCCAATTGGAATTTGGGCCCAATTCGAAATTGGGTCCAATAGGAAATTGGGTGCAATTGGAACTTGGGTCCAATTGGAACTTGGGTCCAATTGGAAATTAGGTCCAACTGGAATTTGGGTCCAATTGGAATTTGGCTCCAATTGGAATTTGGAAGTTGGGACAATTTTCGAAGTTGGTCCAAAATTATCCCAACTTCGAAAATGCAATACTAATTTTGGAAGTTGGGATAATTTTCGAAGTTGGTCCAAAATTATCCCAACTTCGAAAATGCAATACTAATTTTTTTAAGTTGGGATAATTTTCGAAGTTGGTGCAATTGGAAATTGAGTCCAATTGGATTTCAGGTCCAATTGGAAATTGGGTCCAATTGGAATTTGGGTCAAATTGGAATTTGGCTCCAATTGGAAATTGGTCCAATTAGAAAATGGGTCCAATTGGAAATTGGGTCCAATTGGAAATTGGTCCAATTGGAATTTGGGTCCAATTGGAGTTTGGATGTTGGGATAATTTTCGAAGTTGGTCCAAAATTATCCCAACTTCGAAAAATGCAATACTAATTTTGGAAGTTGGGATAATTTTCGAAGTTGGTCCAAAATTATCCCAACTTCGAAAATGCAATACTAATTTTTTAAGTTGGGATAATTTTCGAAGTTGGTGCAATTGGAAATTGAGTCCAATTGGATTTCAGGTCCAATTGGAAATTGGGTCCAATTGGAATTTGGGTCAAATTGGAATTTGGCTCCAATTGGAAATTGGTCCAATTAGAAAATGGGTCCAATTGGAAATTGGGTCCAATTGGAAATTTGTCCAATTGGAAATTGGGTCCAATGGGAATTTGGGTCCAATTGGAATTTGAGTCCAAGTGAAAATTGGGTCCAACTGGAATTTGGGTCCAATTGAAAATTAGTCCAATTGGAATTTGGGTCCAATTGAAAATTTGGTCCAATTGGAAATTGGGTCCAATTAAAAATTGGGTCCAATTGGCGTTCGGGTCCAATTGGAATTTGGTTCCAGTTGGAATTTGGGTCCAATTGGAATTTGGGTCAAATTGGTATTTGGGTCCAATTGGAATTAGGATCCAATTGGAATTTGGGTCCAATTGGAATTTGGGTCCAATTGAGTTTGCAAGCAGGGATAATTTTCGAAGTTGGTCCAAAATTATCCCAACTTCGAAAATGCAATACTAATTTTTATAGGTTGGAATAATTTTCGAAGTTGGTCCAATTGGAAATTGGGTCCTATTGGAAATTGGGTCCTATTGGAAATTAGGTCCGATTGGAATTTGGCTCCAATTGGATTTTAGAAGTTAGGGCACTTTTCAAAGTTGGTCCTTAATTATGCCAACGAAGTTGGTCCAAAATTAACCCAACTTTGAAAATTCAATACCAATTTTGGTAGTTGGGTCAATATTCTGAATTGGTCCAATAGGAATTTGGGTCCAATTGGAAATTGGTCCAATTAGAAAATGGGTCCAATTGGAAATTGGGTCCAATTGGAAATTGGGTCCAATTCGAAATTGGTCCATTTGGAATTTGGGTCCAATTGGAGTTTGGAAGTTGGGATTATTTTTCGAAGTTGGTCCAAAATTATCCCAACTTCGAAAATGCAATACTAATTTTTTTAAGTTGGGATTATTTTCGAATTTGTCCAATTGGAAATTGGGTCCAATTGGCATTCGGGTCTAATTGTAATTTGGTTCCAGTTGGAATTTGGGTTTAATTGGAATTTGGGTCCAATTGGAAATTGTTCCAATTGGAAATTGGGTCCAATTGGCATTCGTATATAATTGGAATTTGGATCCAGTTAGAATTTGGTCCAATTGTAAATTGTGTCCAATTGGAAATTGGGTCCTATTGGAAATTAGGTCCGATTGGAATTTGGCTCCAATTGGATTTTAGAAGTTAGGGCACTTTTCAAAGTTGGTCCTTAATTATGCCAACGAAGTTGGTCCAAAATTAACCCAACTTTGAAAATTCAATACCAATTTTGGTAGTTGGGTCAATATTCTGAATTGGTCCAATAGGAATTTGGGTCCAATTGGAATTTGGGTCCAATTGGAGTTTGGAAGCTGAGATTATTTTCGAAGTTGGTCCATCCCAACTTCGAAAACGCAATATTTATATTTTTAAGTCGGGCTTATTTTCGAAGTTGATCCAATTGGAAATTTGGGTCCAATTGGAAATTTGGTCCAATCGGAAATTGGGTCCAATTGGAAATTGGGTCCAATTAAAAATTGGGTCCAATTGGCGTTCGGGTCTAATTGGAATTTGGTTCCATTTGGAATTTGGGTCCAATTGGAATTTGGGTCCTATTGGAAATTAGGTCCGATTGGAATTTGGCTTCAATTGGATTTTAGAAGTTAGGGCACTTTTCGAAGTTGGTCTCAATTATCCCAACGAAGTTGGTCCAAAATTAACCCAGCTTTGAAAATTCAATACCAACTTTGGTAGTTGGGTCAATATTCTGAATTGGTCCAATTGGAATTTGGGTCGAATGGGAATTTGGGTCCAATTGGAAATTTGTTCAATTGGAATTTGGGTCCAATTGGAAATTAGGTCCAATTGGAATTTGGGTCCAATTGGAAATTAGTCCAATTGGAATTTGGGTCCAATTGGAAATTTGGTCCAACTGGAATTTGGGTCCAATTGGAAATTTGGTCCAATTGGAAATTGGGTACAATTGGAAATTTGGTCCAATTGGAATTTTGGTCCAATTGGAATTTGGGTCCAATTGGAAATTGGGTCCAATTGGAATTTGGGTCCACTTGGAATTTGGGTCCAATTGGAATTTGGGTCCATTTGAAATTTGGGTCCAATTGGAATTTGGGTCCAATCGGACCCTATTTCCAATTGGACCCAATTTTTAATTTCCAATTTGGGTCCAATTGGAAATTAGTCCAATTGGAATTTGGGTCCAATTGGAAATTTGGTCCAATTGGGATTTGGGTCCAATTGGATATTTAGTCCAATTGGAAATTGGGTACAATTGGAAATTTGGTCCAAATGGAAATTGGGTCCAATTGGAAATTGGGTCCAATTGGAAATTGGGTCCTATTGGAATTTGGTTCCAATTGGAATTTCGGTCAAATTGGATATTGGTCCAATTGGAATTTGGGTCCAATTGGAAATTGGGTCCAATAGGAAATTGGGTCCAATTGGAACTTGGGTCCAATTGGAACTTGGGTCCAATTGGAAATTAGGTCCAATAGTAAATTGGGTCCAATTGGAACTTGGGTCCAATTGGAAGTTCGGTCCAATTGAATTTGGCTCCAATTGGAATTTGGGTCCAATTGGAGTTTGGAAGTTGGGATAATTTTCGAAGTTGGTCCAAAATTATCCCAACTTCGAAAATGCAATACTAATTTTGGAAGTTGGGATAATTTTCGAAGTTGGTCCAAAATTATCCCAACTTCGAAAATGCAATACTAATTTTTTTAAGTTGGGATAATTTTCGAAGTTAGTGCAATTGGAAATTGAGTCCAATTGGATTTCAGGTCCAATTGGAAATTGGGTCCAATTGGAATTTGGGTCAAATTGGAATTTGGCTCCAATTGGAAATTGGTCCAATTAGAAAATGGGTCCAATTGGAAATTGGGTCCAATTGGAAATTGGTCCAATTGGAATTTGGGTCCAATTGGAGTTTGGATGTTGGGATAATTTTCGAAGTTGGTCCAAAATTATCCCAACTTCGAAAATGCAATACTAATTTTGGAAGTTGGGATAATTTTCGAAGTTGGTCCAAAATTATCCCAACTTCGAAAATGCAATACTAATTTTTTTAAGTTGCGATAATTTTCGAAGTTGGTGCAATTGGAAATTGAGTCCAATTGGATTTCAGGTCCAATTGGAAATTGGGTCCAATTGGAATTTGGGTCAAATTGGAATTTGGCTCCAATTGGAAATTGGTCCAATTAGAAAATGGGTCCAATTGGAAATTGGGTCCAATTGGAAATTTGTCCAATTGGAAATTGGGTCCAATGGGAATTTGGGTCCAAATGGAATTTGAGTCCAAGTGAAAATTGGGTCCAACTGGAATTTGGGTCCAATTGAAAATTAGTCCAATTGGAATTTGGGTCCAATTGAAAATTTGGTCCAATTGGAAATTGGGTCCAATTAAAAATTGGGTCCAATTGGCGTTCGGGTCTAATTGGAATTTGGTTCCAGTTGGAATTTGGGTCCAATTGGAATTTGGGTCCAATTGGTATTTGGGTCCAATTGGAATTAGGATCCAATTGGAATTTGGGTCCAATTGGAATTTGGGTCCAATTGGAGTTTGCAAGCAGGGATAATTTTCGAAGTTGGTCCAAAATTATCCCAACTTCGAAAATTCAATACCAATTTTGGTAGTTGGGTCAATATTCTGAATTGGTCCAATAGGAATTTGGGTCCAATTGGAAATTGGTCCTATTAGAAAATGGGTCCAATTGGAAATTGGGTCCAATTGGAAATTGGGTCCACTCGAAATTGGTCCATTTGGAATTTGGGTCCAATTGGAGTTTGGAAGTTGGGATTATTTTTCGAAGTTGGTCCAAAATTATTCCAACTTCGAAAATGCAATACTAATTTTTTTAAGTTGGGATTATTTTCGAATTTGTCCAATTGGAAATTGGGACCAATTGGCATTCGGGTCTAATTGTAATTTGGTTCCAGTTGGAATTTGGGTTTAATTGGAATTTGGGTCCAATTGGAAATTGTTCCAATTGGAAATTGGGTCCAATTGGCATTGGTATATAATTGGAATTTGGATCCAGTTAGAATTTGGTCCAACTGTAAATTGTGTCCAATTGGAAATTGGGTCCTATTGGAAATTAGGTCCGATTGGAATTTGGCTCCAATTGGATTTTAGAAGTTAGGGCACTTTTCAAAGTTGGTCCTTAATTATGCCAACGAAGTTGGTCCAAAATTAACCCAACTTTGAAAATTCAATACCAATTTTGGTAGTTGGGTCAATATTCTGAATTGGTCCAATAGGAATTTGGGTCCAATTGGAATTTGGGTCCAATTGGAGTTTGGAAGCTGGGATAATTTTCAAAGTTGGTCCATCCCAACTTCGAAAACGCAATATTTATATTTTTAAGTCGGGCTTATTTTCGAAGTTGATCCAATTGGAATTTGGGTCCAATTGGAAATTTGGTCCAATCGGAAATTGGGTCCAATTGGAAATTGGGTCCAATTAAAAATTGGGTCCAATTGGAGTTCGGGTCTAATTGGAATTTGGTTCCATTTGGAATTTGGGTCCAATTGGAATTTGGGTCCTATTGGAAATTGGGTCCAATTGGAAATTGGGTCCAATTAAAAATTGGGTCCAATTGGAGTTCGGGTCTAATTGGAATTTGGTTCCATTTGGAATTTGGGTCCAATTGGAATTTGGGTCCTATTGGAAATTAGGTCCGATTGGAATTTGGCTTCAATTGGATTTTAGAAGTTAGGGCACTTTTCGAAGTTGGTCCTTAATTATCCCAACGAAGTTGGTCCAAAATTAACCCAGCTTTGAAAATTCAATACCAACTTTGGTAGTTGGGTCAATATTCTGAATTGGTCCAATTGGAATTTGGGTCGAATGGGAATTTGGGTCCAATTGGAAATTTGTTCAATTGGAATTTGGGTCCAATTGGAAATTGGGTCCAATTGGAATTTGGGTCCAATTGGAAATTAGTCCAATTGGAATTTGGGTCCAATTGGAAATTTGGTCCAATTGGAATTTGGGTCCAATTGGAAATTTGGTCCAATTGGAAATTGGGTACAATTGGAAATTTGGTCCAATTGGAATTTTGGTCCAATTGGAATTTGGGTCCAATTGGAAATTGGGTCCAATTGGAATTTGGGTCCACTTGGAATTTGGGTCCAATTGGAATTTGGGTCCATTTGAAATTTGGGTCCAATTGGAATTTGGGTCCAATTGGAATTTGGTTCCAATTGGATTTTCTGTCAAATTGGATATTGGTCCAATTGGAATTTGGGTCCAATTGGAAATTAGGTCCAATAGGAAATTGGGTCCAATTGGAACTTGGGTCGAATACTAATTTTTTTAAGTTGGGATTATTTTCGAATTTGTCCAATTGGAAATTGGGTCCAATTGGAATTCGGGTCTAATTGTAATTTGGTTCCAGTTGGAATTTGGGTTTAATTGGAATTTGGGTCCAATTGGAATTTGGGTCCAATTGGAACTTGGGTCCAATACTAATTTTTTTAATTTGGGATTATTTTCGAATTTGTCCAACTGGAAATTGGGTCCAATTGGAAATTGGGTCCAATTGGAAATTGGGTCCATTTGGAATTTGGGTCAAATTGAAAATTGGGTCCAATTGGAATTTGACTCCAATTGGATTTTAGAAGTTGGGACAATTTTCGAAGTCGGTCCTAAATTATTCCAACGAAGTTGGTCCAAAATTAACCCAACTTTAAAAATTCAATACCAATTTTGGTAATTGGGTCAATTTTCTAAAATGGTCCAATTGGAGTTTGGGTACAATTGGAATTTGGGTCCAATTGGAGTTTGGAAGTTGGGATAATTTTCGAAGTTGGTTCAAAATTATTCCAACTTCGAAAATGCAATACTAATTTTTTTAAGTTGGGATAATTTTCGAAGTTGGTCCAATTGGAAATTGGGTCCAATTGAAAATTTAAAATTGGGTCCAATTGGAAATAGGGTCCGATTGGAATTTGGGAATCCTAAATTAGCCCAACGAAGTTGGTCCAAAATTAACCCAAATTTGAAAATTCAATACCAATTTTGGTAGTTGGGTCAATTTTCTAAATTGGTCCAATTGGAATTTGGGTCTTATTGGAATTTGGGTCTAATTGGAATTTGGAAGTTGGGATAATTTTCGAAGTTTTTCCAAAATTATCCCAACTTCGAAAATGCAATACTAATTTTTTTAAGTTGGGATAATTTTCGAAGTTGGTCCAATTGGAAATTGGGTCCAAATGGAATTAGGGTCCAATTGGAAATTGGGTCCAATTGGAATTTGTGTCAAATTGGAATTTGGGTCCAATTGGAAATTGGTCCAATTGGAATTTGGGTCCAATTGAAATTGGTCCAATTGGAATTTGGGTCCAATTGGAAAATGGGTCCAATTGGAAATTGGGTCCAATTGGAATTTGGCTCTAATTGGATTTTAGAAGTTGGGACAATTTTCGAAGTCGGTCCTAAATTATTCCAACGAAATTGGTCCAAAATTAAACCAACTTTGAAAATTCAATACCAATTTTGGCAGTTAGGTCAATTTTCTAAATTGGTCCAATTGGAATTTGGGTCCAATTGGAATTTGGGTCCTATTGGAATTTGGGTCCAATTGGAATTTGGGTCCAATTGGAGTTTGCAAGCAGGGATAATTTTCGAAGTTGGTCCAAAATTATTTCAACTTCGAAAATGCAAAACTAATTTTTATAGGTTGGAATAATTTTCGAAGTTGGTTCAATTGGAAATGGGGTCCAATGGGAAATTGGGTCCAATTGGAATTTGGGTCCAATTGGAAATTGGTTCCAATTGGAATTTGGGTCCAATTGGAAATTGGGTCCAATTTGAATTCGGGTCCAATGGGAATTTGGGTCCAATTGGAATTTGGGTCAAAGTGGAAATTGGGTCCAACTGGAATTTGGGTCCAATTGGAGTTTGGAAGTTGGAATAATTTTCGAAGTTGATCCAAAATAATCTCAACTTCGAAAATGCAATACTTATATTTTTAAGTCGGGCTTATTTTCGAAGTTGATCCAATTGGAATTTGGGTCCAATTGGAAATTGGGTGCAATTGGAATTTGGGACCAATTGGAAATTGGGTACAATTGAAATATGGGTCCAATTGGAATTTGGGTCCAATTGGATTTTAGAAGTTGGGCAATTTTCAAAGTTGGTCCTTAATTATCCCAACGAAGTTGGTCCAAAATTAACCCAGCTTTGAAAATTCAATACCAAATTTGGTAGTTGGGTCAATTTTCTAAATTGGTCCAATAGGAATTTGGGTCCAATTGGAGTTTGGAAGTTGGGATAATTTTCGAAGTTGGGTTAAATTATCCCAACTTCGTAAATGCAAAACTTATATTTTTAAGTTGGGCTTATTTTCGAAGTTGATCCAATTGGAATTTGGGTCCAATTGGAAATTAGGTGCAATTGGAATTTGGGTCCAATTGGAAATTGGGTCCAATTGAAATTCGGGTCCAATTGGAATTTGGGTCCAATTGGAATTTGGGTCCAATTGGAAATTGGGTCCAATTGGAAATTTAGTCCAATGGGAATTTGGGTCCAATTGGAAATTAGTCCAATTGGAATTTGGTTCCAGTTTGAATTTGGGTCCAATTGGAATTTGGGTCCAATTGGAATTTGGGTCCAATTGGTATTTGGGTCCAATTGGAATTTGGGTCCAATTGGAATTTGGGTCCAATTGGAATTTGGGTCCAATTGGAATTCGGGTCCAATGGGAATTTGGGTCCAATTGGAATTTGGGTCCAAGTGAAAATTGGGTCCAAGTGGAATTCGGGTCCAATTGGAAATTAGTCCAATTGGAATTTGGGTCCAATTGGAAATTTGGTCCAATTGGAAATTGGGTCCAATTGGAAATTGGGTCCATTTAAAATTGGGTCCAATTGGCATTTGGGTCTAATTGGAATTTGGTTCTAGTTGGAATTTGGGTCCAATTGGAATTTGGGTCCAATTGGAATTAGGATCCTATTGGAATTTGGGTCCAATTGGAATTTGGGTCCAATTGGAGTTTGCAAGCAGGGATAATTTTCGAAGTTGGTTTAAAATCGGTCCAAAATTAACCCAACTTTTGAAAATTCAATAGCAACTTTGGTAGTTGGGTCAATATTCTAAATTGGTCCAGTAGGAATTTGGGTCCAATTGGAATTTGGGTCCAATTGGAGTTTGGAAGCTGGAATAATTTTCGAACTTGGTCCAAAATTATCCCAACTTCGAAAATGCAATATTTATATTTTTAAGTCGGGCTTATTTTCGAAGTTGATCCAATTGGAAATTGGGTCCAATTGGAATTTGGGTCCAATGGGAATTTGGGTCCAATTGGAAATTTGTTCAATTGGAAATTAGTCCAATTGGAATTTGGGTCCAATCGGAAATTTGGTTTAATTGGAATTTGGGTCCAATTGGCAATTTGGTCCAATCGGAAATTGGGTACAGTTGGAAATTTGGTCCAAATGGAAATTGGGTCCAATTAGAATTAGGATCCAATTGAAGTTTGGAAGCTGGGATAATTTTCGAAGTTGGTCCAAAATTATCCCAACTTCGAAAAGGCAATATTTATATTTTAAAGTCGGGCTTATTTTCGAAGTTGATCCAATTGGAATTTGGGTCCAATTGGAAATTGGGTACAATTGGAATTTGGGTCCAATGGGAATTTGGGTCCAATTGGAAATTAGTCCAATTGGAATTTGGGTCCAATTGTAAATTTGGTCCAATTGGAATTTGGGTCCAATTGGAAATTTGGTCCAATTGGAGATTGGGTATAATTGGAAATATGGTCCAAATGGAAATTTGGTCCAATTGGAAATTGGGTTCAATTGGAAATTGGGTCCAATTGGAAATTGGGTCCTATTGGAATTTGAGTCCAATTGGAATTTAGAAGTTGGGACAATTGTCAAAGTTAGTCCTAAATTATCCCAACGATGTTTGTCCAAAATTAACCCAACTTTAAAAACTAAATTCCAATTTTGGTAGTTGGGTCAATTTTTTAAATTGGTCCAATTGGAATTTGGGTCCAATTTGAATTTGTTTCCAATTGGAATTTGGGTCTAATTGGAATTAGGATCCAATTGGAATTTGGGTCCAATTGGATTTTGGGTCCAATTGGAATTTGGGCCCAATTGGAATTTGGGTCCAATTGGATTTTCGGTCAAATTGGATTTTCGGTCAAATTGGATATTAGTTCAATTGGAATTTGGGTCCAATTGGAAATTGGATCCAATAGGAAATTGGGTCCAATTGGAACTTGAGTCCAATTGGATCTTGGGTCCAATTGAAAAAAGGGTCCAATTGGAATTTGGCTCCAATTGAAATTTGGAAGGTTGGACAATTTTCGAAGTTGGGACAATTTTCGAAGTTTTTAAAATTATCCCAATTTAGGTCCAATTGGAATTTGTAACCAATTGGAATTTGGGTCCAATTGGTATTTGGGTCCAATTGGAATTTGGGACCAATTGGAATTTGGGTCCAATTGGAATTTGTAACCAATTGGAATTTGGGTCCAATTGGAATTTGGGTCCAATTGGAGTTTGCAAGCAGGGATAATTTTCGAAGTTGGTCCAAAATTATCCCAACTTCGAAAATGCAATACTAATTTTGATAGGTTGGAATAATTTTCGAAGTTGGTCCAATTGGAAATTGGGTCCAATTGGAAATTGGGTCCTATTGGAAATTGGGTCCTATTGGAAATTGGGTCCGATTGGAAATTGGGTCCGATTGGAATTTGGCTCCAATTGGATTTTAGAAGTTGGGACAATTTTCGAAGTTGGTCCTCAATTATCCCAACGAAGTTGGTCCAAAATTAACCTAGCTTTAAAAATTCAATACCATCTTTGGTAGTTGGGTCAATATTCTAAATTGGTCCAATAGGAATTTGGGTCCAATTGGAATTTAAGTCCAATTGGAGTTTGGAAGCTGGGATAATTTTCGAAGTTGGTCCAAAATTATCCCAACTTCGAAAATGCAATATTTATATTTTTAAGTCGGGCTTATTTTCGAAGTTGATCCATTTGGAATTTGGGTCCAATTGGAAATTGGGTACAATTGGAAATTGGGTCCAATTGAAATTGGGTCCAATTGGAATTTGGGTCCAATTGGAATTTGGGTCCAATTGGAATTAGGATCCAATTGGTTCCAATTGGAATTTGGGTCCAATTGGAAATTGGGTCCAATTGGAAATTAGTCCAATTGGAATTTGGGTCCAATTGGAATTAGGATCCAATTGGAATTTGGGTCCAATTGGAAATTGGGTCCATTTAAAAATTGGGTACAATTGGCATTTGGGTCTAATTGGAATTTTGTTCTAGTTGGAATTTGGGTCCAATTGGAATTTGGGTCCAATTGGAATTTGGGTCCAATTGGAATTTGGGTCCAATTGGTATTAGGATCCAATTGGAATTTGGGTCCAATTGGAATTTGGGTCCAATTGTAAATTTGGTCCAATTGGAATTTGGGTCCAATTGGAAATTTGGTCCAATTGGAGATTGGGTACAATTGGAAATTTGGTCCAAATGGAAATTTTGTCCAATTGGAAATTGGGTTCAATTGGAAATTGGGTCCAATTGGAAATTAGTCCAATTGGAATTTGGGTCCAATTGGAAATTTGGTCCAATTGGAAATTGGGTCCAATTGGATATTGGGTCCATTTAAAAATTGGGTCCAATTGGCATTTGGGTCTAATTGGAAGTTGGTTCTAGTTGGAATTTGGGTCCAATTGGAATTTGGGTCCTATTGGAAATTGGATCCTATTGGAAATTGGGTCCAATTGGAGTTTGCAAGCAGGAATAATTTTCGAAGTTGGTTTAAAATGATCCCAACTTCGAAAATGCAATACTTATTTTTATAGGTTGGAATAATTTTCGAAGTTGGTCCAATTGGAAATTTGGTCCAATTGGAAATTGGGTCCTATTGGAAATTGGATCCTATTGGAAATTGGGTCCGATTGGAATTTGGCTCCAATTGGATTTTAGAAGTTGGGACAATTTTCGAAGTTGGTCCTTAATTATCCCAACGAAGTTGGTCCAAAATTAACCCAACTTTGAAAATTCAATAGCAACTTTGGTAGTTGGGTCAATATTCTAAATTGGTCCAGTAGGAATTTGGGTCCAATTGGAATTTGTGTCCAATTGGAGTTTGGAAGCTGGGATAATTTTCGAACTTGGTCCAAAATTATCCCAACTTCGAAAATGCAATATTTATATTTTTAAGTCGGGCTTATTTTCGAAGTTGATCCAATTGGAAATTGGGTCCAATTGGAATTTGGGTCCAATGGGAATTTGGGTCCAATTGGAAATTTGTTCAATTGGAATTTGGGTCCAATTGGAAATTAGTCCAATTGGAATTTGGGTCCAATCGGAAATTTGGTTTAATTGGAATTTGGGTCCAATTGGCAATTTGGTCCAATTGGAAATTGGGTACAATTGGAAATTTGGTCCAAATGGAAATTGGGTCCAATTGGAATTAGGATCCAATTGAAGTTTGGAAGCTGGGATAATTTTCGAAGTTGGTCCAAAATTATCCCAACTTCGAAAAGGCAATATTTATATTTTAAAGTCGGGCTTATTTTCGAAGTTGATCCAATTGGAATTTGGGTCCAATTGGAAATTGGGTACAATTGAAATTTGTGTCCAATGGGAATTTGGGTCCAATTGGAAATTTGTTCAATTGGAATTTGGGTCCAATTGTAAATTGGGTCCAATTAGAATTTGGGTCCAATTGGAAATTACTCCAATTGGAATTTGGGTCCAATTGTAAATTTGGTCCAATTGGAATTTGGGTCCAATTGGAAATTTGGTCCAATTGGAGATTGGGTACAATTGGAAATTTGGTCCAAATGGAAATTTGGTCCAATTGGAAATTGGGTTCAATTGGAAATTGGGTGCAATTGGAAATTGGGTCCTACTGGAATTTGAGTCCAATTGGAATTTAGAAGTTGGGACAATTGTCAAAGTTAGTCCTAAATTATCCCAACGAAGTTTGTCCAAAATTAACCCAACTTTATAAACTAAATTCCAATTTTGGTAGTTGGGTCAATTTTTTAAATTGGTCCAATTGGAATTTGGGTCCAATTGGAATTTGGGTCCAATTGGTATTTGGGTCCAATTGGTATTTGGGTCCAATTGGAATTTGGGACCAATTGGAATTTGTAACCAATTGGAATTTGGGTCCAATTGGAATTTGGGTCCAATTGGAATTTGGGTCCAATTGGAGTTTGCAAGCAGGGATAATTTTCGAAGTTGGTCCAAAATTATCCCAACTTCGAAAATGCAATACTAATTTTGATAGGTTGGAATAATTTTCGAAGTTGGTCCAATTGGAAATTGGGTCCTATTGGAAATTGGGTCCGATTGGAATTTGGCTCCAATTGGATTTTAGAAGTTGGAACAATTTTCGAAGTTGGTCCTCAATTATCCCAACGAAGTTGGTCCAAAATTAACCTAGCTTTAAAAATTCAATACCATCTTTGGTAGTTGGGTCAATATTCTAAATTGGTCCAATAGGAATTTGGGTCCAATTGGAATTTAAGTCCAATTGGAGTTTGGAAGTTGGGATAATTTTCGAAGTTGGTCCAAAATTATCCCAACTTCGAAAATGCAATATTTATATTTTTAAGTCGGGCTTATTTTCGAAGTTGATCCATTTGGAATTTGGGTCCAATTGGAAATTGGGTACAATTGGAAATTGGGTCCAATTGGAAATTGGGTCCAATTGGAATTTGGGTCCAATTGGAATTTGGGTCCAATTTAAAATTGGGTCCAATTGGAATTTGGGTCCAATGGGAATTTGGGTCCAATTGGAAATTGGGTACAATTGGAAATTGGGTCCAATTGGAAATTGGGTCCAATTGGAAATTGGGTCCAATTGGAATTTGGGTCCAATTGGAAATTAGTCCAATTGGAATTTGGGTCCAATTGGAAATTTGGTCCAATTGGAATTTGGGTCCAATTGGAAATTTGCTCCAACTGGAAATTGGGTACAATTGGAATTGGGTCCAATTGGAATTGGGTCGAATTGGAAATTGTGTCCAATTGGAAATTGGGTCCAATTGGAAATTGAGTCCAATTGGAAATTGGGTCCTATTGGAATTTGGGTCCAATTAGAGTTTAGAGGTTGGGACAATTGTCAAAGTTAGTCTTAAATTATCCCAACGAAGTTGGTCCAAAATTAACCCAACTTTGAAAATTAAATACCAATTTTGGTAGTTGGGTCAATTTTTTAAATTGGTCCAATTGGAATTTGGGTCCAATTGGAATTTGGATCCAATTGGAATTTGGGTCCAATTGGAATTTGGATCCAATTGGAATTTGGGTCCAATTGGAATTTGGATCCAATTGGAATTTGGGTTCAATTGGAATTTGGGTCCAATTGGAATTTGGGTCCAATTGGAATTTGGGTCCAATTGGAATTTGGGTCCAATTGGATTTTCGGTCAAATTGGATATTGGTCCAATTGGAATTTGGGTCCAATTGGAAATTGGGTCCAATAGGAAATTGGGTCCAATTGGATCTTGGGTCCATTTGGAACTTGGGTCCAATTGGAAATTAGGTCCAATTGGAATTTGTGTCCAATTGGAAATTGGCTCCAATTGGAATTTGGAAGTTGGGACAATTTTCGAAGTTGGTCCAAAATTATCCCAACTTCGAAAATGCAATACTAATTTTGGAAGTTGGGATAATTTTCGAAGTTGGTCCAAAATTATCCCAACTTCGAAAATGCAATACTAATTTTTTTAAGTTGGGATGATTTTCGAAGTTTGTCCAATTGGAAATCGGGTCCAATTGGAAATTGGGTTCAATTGGAATTTGGGTCTAATTGGAATATGGGTCCAATTGGAAATTTGGTCCAATTGGAATTTGGGTCCAATTGGAAATTTGCTCCAATTGGAAATTGGGTACAATTGGAATTGGGTCCAATTGGAATTGGGTCGAATTGGAAATTGGGTCCAATTGGAAATTGGGTCCAATTGGAAATTGGGTCCAATTGGAAATTGGGTCCAATTGGAAATTGGGTCCAATTGGAAATTGGGTCCAATTGGAAATTGGGTCCAATTGGAAATTGGGTCCAATTGGAAATTGGGTCCAATTGGAAATTGGGTCCTATTGGAATTTGGGTCCTATTGGAATTTAGAGGTTGGGACAATTGTCAAAGTTAGTCTTAAATTATCCCAACGAAGTTGGTCCAAAATTAACCCAACTTTGAAAATTCAATACCAATTTTGGTAGTTGGGTCAATTTTCTAAATTGGTTCAATTGGAATTTGGGTCCAATTGGAATTTGGAAGTTGGGATAATTTTCGAAGTTTGTCAAAAGTTGGACTAATTTTCGAAGTTTGTCCAAAATTATCCCAACTTCGAAAATGCAATACTAATTTTTTTAAGTTGGGATAATTTTCGTAGTTGGTCCAATTGGAAATTGGGTCCAAATGAATTTCGGGTCCAATTGGA
Source organism: Drosophila quadrilineata (assembly GCA_018150725.1). Classification (NCBI taxonomy): domain Eukaryota; kingdom Metazoa; phylum Arthropoda; class Insecta; order Diptera; family Drosophilidae; genus Drosophila; species Drosophila quadrilineata. The sequence goes on from JAECWN010000048.1 coordinate 31,103, forward strand.
AATTGGGTCAAATTGGAATTTGGGTCAAATTGGAATTTGGGTCAAATTGGAATTTGAGTCCAATTGGAATTTGGGTCCAATTGGAAATTGGGTCCTATTGGAATTTGGGTCCTATTGGAATTTAAAGGTTGGGACAATTGTCAAAGTTAGTCTTAAATTATCCCAACGAAGTTGGTCCAAAATTAACCCAACTTTGAAAATTAAATACCAATTTTGGTAGTTGGGTCAATTTTTTAAATTGGTCCAATTGGAATTTGGGTCCAATTGGAAATTTTTCCAATTGGAAATTGGGTCCAATTGGAAATTGGGTCCAATTGGCAATTGGGTCCAATTAGAATTTGGGTCCAATTGGCAACTGGGTCCAATTGGAATTTGGGTCCAATTGGAATTTGGGTCCAATTGGAAATTGGGTCCAATTGGAATTTGGGTCCAATTGGAATTTGGGTCCAATTGGAAATTGTGTCCAATTGGAAATTGGGTCCATTTGAAATTCGGGTCCATTTGAAATTTGGCTCCAATTGGATTTTAGAAGTTGGGACAATTTTCGAAGTCGGTCCTAAATTATTCCAACGAAGTTGGTTCAAAATTAACCCAACTTTGAAAATTCAATACCAATTTGGTAGTTGGGTCAATTTTCTAAATTGGTTCAATTGGAATTTGGGTCTTATTGGAATTTGGGTCCAATTGGAATTTGGAAGTTGGGATAATTTTCGAAGTTTGTCAAAAGTTGGGATAATTTTCGAAGTTTGTCCAAAATTATCCCAACTTCGAAAATGCAATACTAATTTTTTTAAGTTGGGATAATTTTCGAAGTTGGTCCAATTGGAAATTGGGTCCAAATGAAATTCGGGTACAATTGGAAATTGTGTCCAATTGGAATTTGGGTCAAATTGGCATTTGGGTCAAATTGGAATTTGAGTCCAATTGGAATTTGGGTCCAATTGGAAATTGGTGCAATTGGAATTTGGGTCCAATTGGCAAATGGGTCCAATTGTAAATTGGGTCCAATTGGAATTTGGATCCAATTGGATTTTAGAAGTTGGGACAATTTTCGAAGTCGGTTCTAAATTATCCCAACGAAATTGGTCCAAAATTAAACCAACTTTGAAAATTCAATACCAATTTTGGTATTTAGGTCAATTTTCTAAATTGGTCTAATTGAAATTTGGGTCCAATTGGAATTAAAGTCCAATTGGAATTTAGGTCCAATTGGAGTTTGCAAGCAGGGATAATTTTCGAAGTTGGTCTAAAATTATCCCAACTTGGAAAATGCAAAACTAATTTTTATGGGTTGGAAAAATTTTCGAAGTTGGTCCAATTGGAAATTGGGTCCAATTAGAAATTGGGTCCGTTTGGAATTTGGGTCCAATTGGATTTTAGAAGTTGGACAATTTTCGAAGTTGGTCCTTAATTATCCCAACGAAGTTGGTCCAAAATTAACCTAGCTTTGAAAATTAAATATCAATTTTGGTAGTTGGTTCAATTTTTTAAATTGGTCCAATTGGAATTTGGGTCCAATTGGAATTAAGGTCCAATTAGAATTTGGATCCAATTGGAATTTGGGTCCAATTGGAATTTGGGTCTAATTGGAATTTGGGTCCAATTGGAAATTGGGTCCAATTGGAATTCAGGTCTAATTGGAAATTGGGCCAATTGGAATTTGGGTCAAATTGGAATTTGGCTCCAATGGGGAATTGGTCCAATTGGAAAATGCGTCCAATTGGAATTTGGCTCCAATTGGATTTTAGAAGTTGTGACAATTTTCGAAGTCGGTCCTAAATTAACCCAACTAAGTTGGTCCAAAATTAACCCAACTTTGAAAATTCAATACCAATTTTGGTAGTTGTTTCAATTTTCTAAATTGGTTCAATTGGAATTTGGGTCCAATTGGCATTTGGGTCTAATTGGAATTTGGTTCCAATTGGAATTTGGGTCCAATTGGAATTTGGGTCCAATTGGAATTTGGGTCCAATTGGAAAGTGGTCCAAATGGAAATTAGGTCCAATTGGCAATTGGGTCGAAAATGCAATACTAAATTTGCAACTTGGGATAATTTTCGAAGTTGGTCCAATTGGAAATTGGGTCCAATTGGAATTTGGGTCCAATTGGAATTTGGGTCCAATTGGAATTTGGAAGTTGGGATAATTTTGCGAAGGTGGTACTAAATTATCCCAACGAAGTTGGTCCAAAATTAACCCAACTTTGAAAATTCAATACCAATTTTGGCAGTTGGGTCAATTTTCTAAATTGTCCAATTGGAATTTGGGCCTTTTTATTTATTTCTTTATTTATTTATTTATTTATTTATTTATTTAATTGTATATTTATTTATTTATTTATTTATTTATTTATTTATTTATTTATTTATTTATTTATTTATTTATTTATTTATTTATTTATTTATTTATTTATTTATTTAATGTCAACTATAAACAGTCGACAGAAATTAATTAATATGTATCATTACAATAAAATTAAAAATAATTAAATTAAATATATATAAATAAATTATATATATATTTAAAAATTAAAAATTAGAATTAAATCAAAATAAAAATAATAAATAAATAGTTCTGGGGTGAATAAATGTAAATTGATTCAACATTTGTTGCTACGATTGGGGAAACCCAGGAAAACCCAATCAAATCAATGACCACCACCAGAGATTATGTGATTAATGTGTGAGTGAATGTTCTAAGATTAAGGCTTTATTAGTAGAAACAGACGACTCTAGTCTAATAACCCCGTAAAGACTGTTAAACTCAGAGCATAGTACTCTAAAAGGTTCATGCATAAGGTAAGGTCTTATTAGAATTTGGGTCCAATGGGAATTTGGAAGTTGGGATAATTTTCGAAGTTGGTCCAAAATTATCCCAACTTCGAAAACGCAATACTAATTTTGGAAGTTGGGATAATTTTCGAAGTTGGTTCAATATTATCCTCACTTCGAAAATGCAATATTAATTTTCTTACGTTGGGATAATTTTCGAAGTTGGTCCTATTGGAAATTAGTCCAATTGGAATTTGGGTCCAATTGGAAATTGGGTCCAATTGGAAATTTGGTCCAATTGGAAATTAGAAGTTGGAAAAATTTTCAAAGTTGGTCCTAAATTATCACAACGAAGTTGGTTCAAAATTAACCCAACTTTGAAAATTCAATACCAATTTTGGTAGTTGGGTCAATTTTCTAAATTGTGCAATTGGAATTTGGGTCCAATTAGAATTTGGGTCCAATTGGAATTTGGAAGTTGGGATAATTTCCGAAGTTGGTCCAAAATTATCCCAACTTCGAAAATGCAATACTCATTTTGGAAGTTGGGATAATTTTCGAAGTTGGTCCAAAATTATCCCAACTTCGAAAATGCAATACTAATTTTGGAAGTTGGGATAATTTTCGAAGTTGGTCCAATTGGATTTCGGGTCCAATTGGAAATTGGGTCCAATTGGAATTTGGGTCAATTTGGACTTTGGGTCCAATTGGAAATGGGTGCAATTGGAAATTAGGTCCAATTAGAAGTTGGTCCAATTGGAATTTGGGTCCAATTGGAAATTGGGTCCAATTGGAAATTGGGTCCAATTGGAATTTGGGTCCAATTGGAATTTGGAAGTTGGGATAATATTCGAAGTTGGTTCTAAATTATCCCAACGAAGTTGGTCCAAAATTAACCCAACTTTTAAAATTCAATACCAATTTTGGCAGTTGGGTCAATTTTCTAAATTGGTTCAATTGGAATTTGGGTCCAATTGTCATTTGGGTCTAATTGGAATTTGGTTCCAATTGGAATTTGGGTCCAATTGGAATTTGGGTCCAATTGGAATTTGGGTCCAATTGGAAATTGGGTCCAATTGGAAATTGAGTCCAATTGGAAATTGGGTCCAATTGGAAATTGGATCCAATTGGAAATTGGGTCCAATTGGAAATTGGGTACAATTGGAAATTGGGAACAATTGGAAATTGGGTACAATTGGAAATTGGGAACAATTGGAAATTGGGTACAATTGGAAATTGGGAACAATTGGAACTTGGGTCCAATTGGAAATTGGGTCCAATTGGAACTTGGGTCCAACTGGATCTTGGGTCCAATTGGAAATTAGGTCCAAAAGGAATTTGGGTCCAATTGGAATTTGGCTCCAATTGTAATTTGGAATATGGGATAATTTTCGAAGTTGGTCCAAAATTATCCCAACTTCGAAAATGCAATACTAATTTTGGAAGTTGGGATAATTTTCGAAGTTGGTTTAATTGGAAATTGGGTCCAATTGGAAATTGGGTCCAATTGGAATTCGGGTCCAATTGGAAATTGGGTCCAATTGGAATTTGGGTCAAATTGGACTTTGGGTCCAATTGGAAATGGGTGAAATTGGAAATTGGGTCCAATTAGAAATTGGTCCAATTGGAATTTGGGTCCATTTGGAACTTGGGTCCAATTGGAATTTGGAAGTTGGGATAATTTTCGAAGTTGGTCCTAAATTATCCCAACGAAGTTGGTCCAAAATTAACCCAACTTTGAAAATTCAATACCAATTTTGGCAGTTGGGTCAATTTTCTAAATTGGTTCAATTGGAATTTGGGTCCAATTGGAATTTGGGTCTAATTGGAGTTTGATTCCAATTGGAATTTGGGTCCAATTGGAATTTGGGCCAATTTTAATTTGGGTCCAATTGGAATTTGGGTCCAATTGGAATTTGGGTCCAATTGGAAATTGGGTCCAATTGGAATTTGGGTCCAAATGGAATTAGGAAGTTGGGATAATTTACGAAGTTGGTCCTAAATTATCCCAACGAAGTTGGTCCAAAATTAACCCAACTTTGAAAATTTAATACCAATTTTGGCAGTTGGGTCAATTTTCTAAATTGTTCAATTGGAATTTGTGTCTTATTAGAATTTGGGTCCAATTGGAATTTGGAAGTTGGGATAATTTTCGAAGTTGGTCCAAAATTATCCCAACTTCGAAAATGCAATACAAATTTTGGAAGTTGGGATAATTTTCGAAGTTGGTCCAATATTATCCCCACTTCGAAAATGCAATATTAATTTTCTTAAGTTGGGATAATTTTCGAAGTTGGTCCTATTGGAAATTAGTACAATTGGATTTTGGGTCCAATTGGAAATTGGGTTCAATTGGAAATTGGGTCCAATTGGAAATTGGGTCCAATTGGAAATTGGGTCCAATTGGAAATTGGGTCCAATTGGCAATTGGGTCCAATTGGCAATTAGGTCCAATTGGAAATTGGGTCCAATTGGCAATTGGGTCCAATTGGCAATGGGGTCCAATTGGCAATTAGGTCCAATTGGCAATTGGGTCCAATTGGAATTTGGAAGTTGGGATAGTTTCCGAAGTTGGTCCAAAATTATCCCAACTTCGAAAGTGCAATACTAACTTTGGAAGTTGGGATATTTTTCGAAGTTGGTCCAAAATTATCCATCTTCGAAAATGCAATACCAATTATTTTAAGTTAGGATAATTTTTGAAGTTGATCCAATTGGAAATTGTGTCCAATTGGAATTTGGGTCAAATTGGACTTTGGGTCCAATTGGAAATTGGGTCCAATTGGAATTTGGGTCCAATTGGAATTTGGGTCCAATTGGATTTTCGGTCAAATTGGATATTGGTCCAATTGGAATTTGGGTCCAATTGGAATTTGGGTCAAATTGGACTTTGGGTCCAATTGGAAATTGGTCCAATTGGAATTTGGGTCCATTTGGAAAATAGTCCAATTGGAATTTGGGTCCAATTGGAATTTGGGTCCAATTGGAGTTTGGAAGTTGTGACAATTTTCGAAGGCGGTCCTAAATTATCCCAACAAAGTTGGTCCAAAATTAACCCAACTTTGAAAATTCAATACCAATTTTGGAAGTTGGGATAATTTTCGAAGTTGGTCCAAAATTATCCCAACTTCGAAAATGCAATACTAATTTTGGAAGTTGCGATAATTTTCGAAGTTGGTCCAATTGGAAATTGGGTCCAATTAGAAATTGGGTCCCTTTGGAATTTGGGTCCAATTGGATTTTAGAAGTTGGACAATTTTCAAAGTTGGTCCTAAATTATCACAACGAAGTTGGTTAAAAATTAACCCAACTTTGAAAATTCAATACCAAATTGGCAGTTGGGTCAATTTTCTAAATTGTTCAATTGGAATTTGGGTCTTATTAGAATTTGGGTCCAATTGGAATTTGGAAGTTGGGATAATTTTCGAAGTCGGTCCTAAATTATCCCAACGAAATTGGTCCAAAATTAAACCAACTTTGAAAATTCAATACCAATTTTGGTATTTAGGTCAATTTTCTAAATTGGTTTAATTGGAATTTGGGTCCAATTGGAATTAACGTCCAATTGGAATTTATGTCCAATTGGAGTTTGCAAGCAGGGATAATTTTCGAAGTTGGTCCAAAATTATCCCAACTTGGAAAATGCAAAACTAATTTTTATAGGTTGGAAAAATTTTCGAAGTTGGTCCAATTGGAAATTGGGTCCAATTAGAAATTGGGTCCGTTTGGAATTTGGGTCCAATTGGATTTTAGAAGTTGGACAATTTTCGAAGTTGGTCCTTAATTATCCCAACGAAGTTGGTCCAAAATTAACCCAGCTTTGAAAATTAAATATCAATTTTGGTAGTTGGTTCAAATTTTTAAATTGGTCCAATTGCAATTTGGGTCCAATAGGAATAAAGGTCCAATTAGAATTTGGATCCAATTGGAATTTGGGTCCAATTGGAAATTGGGTCCAATTGGAATTCAGGTCTAACTGGAAATTGGGACCAATTGGAATTTGGGTCAAATTGGAATTTGGCTCCAATGGGGAATTGGTCCAATTGGAAAATGCGTCCAATTGGAATTTGGCTCCAATTGGATTTTAGAAGTTGTGACAATTTTCGAAGTCGGTCCTAAATTAACCCAACTAAGTTGGTCCAAAATTAACCCAACTTTGAAAATTCAATACCAATTTTGGTAGTTGTTTCAATTTTCTAAATTGGTTCAATTGGAATTTGGGTCAAATTGGAATTTGGGTCCAATTGCAATTTGGGTCCAATTGGAATTTGGGTCCAATTGGAAAGTGGTCCAAATGGAAATTAGGTCCAATTGGCAATTGGGTCGAAAATGCAATACTAAATTTGCAACTTGGGATAATTTTCGAAGTTGGTCCAATTGGAAATTGGGTCCAATTGGAATTTGGGTCCAATTGGAATTTGGGTCCAATTTGAATTTGGAAGTTGGGATAATTTTGCGAAGTTGGTACTAAATTATCCCAACGAAGTTGGTCCAAAATTAACCCAACTTTGAAAATTCAATACCAATTTTGGCAGTTGGGTCAATTTTCTAAATTGTCCAATTGGAATTTGGGCCTTTTTATTTATTTATTTATTTATTTATTTATTTATCTATTTATTTATTTATTTATTTATTTATTTATTTATTTATTTATTTATTTATTTATTTATTTATTTATTTATTTATTTATTTATTTATTTATTTATTTATTTATTTATTTATTTATTTATTTATTTAATGTCAACTATAAACAGTCGACAGAAATTAATTAATATGTATCATTACAATAAAATTAAAAAATAATTAAATTAAATATATATAAATAAATTATATATATATTTAAAAATTAAAAATTAGAATTAAATCAAAATAAAAATAATAAATAAATAGTTCTGGTGTGAATAAATGTAAATTGATTCAACATTTGTTGCTAGGATTGGGGAAACCCAGGAAAACCCAATCAAATCAATGACCACCACCAGAGATTATGTGATTAATGTGTGAGTGAATGTTCTAAGATTAAGGCTTTATTAGTAGAAACAGACGACTCTAGTCTAATAACCCCGTAAAGACTGTTAAACTCAGAGCATAGTACTATAAAAGGTTCATGCATAAGGTAAGGTCTTATTAGAATTTGGGTCCAATGGGAATTTGGAAGTTGGGATAATTTTCGAAGTTGGTCCAAAATTATCCCAACTTCGAAAATGCAATACTAATTTTGGAAGTTGGGATAATTTTCGAAGTTGGTTCAATATTATCCTCACTTCGAAAATGCAATATTAATTTTCTTACGTTGGGATAATTTTCGAAGTTGGTCCTATTGGAAATTAGTCCAATTGGAATTTGGGTCCAATTGGAAATTGGGTCCAATTGGAAATTTGGTCCAATTGGAAATTGGGTCCAATTGGAATTTGGGTCCAATTGGAAATTAGAAATTGGAAAAATTTTCAAAGTTGGTCCTAAATTATCACAACGAAGTTGGTTCAAAATTAACCCAACTTTGAAAATTCAATACCAATTTTGGTAGTTGGGTCAATTTTCTAAATTGTGCAATTGGAATTTGGGTCCAATTAGAATTTGGGTCCAATTGGAATTTGGGAGTTGGGATAATTTCCGAAGTTTTGGTAATGCAATTCATTTTGGAAGTTGGGATAATTTTCGAAGTTGGTCCAAATTATCCCAACTTCGAAAATCAATACTAATTTTGGAAGTTGGGATATTTTCCAAGTTGGTCCAATTGATTTTGGGTCCAATTGGAAATTGGGTCCAATTGGAATTTGGGTCAATTTGGACTTTGGGTCCAATTGGAAATGGGTGCAATTGGAAATTAGGTCCAATTAGAAATTGGTCCAATTGGAATTTGGGTCCAATTGGAAATTGGGTCCAATTGGAAATTGGCTCCAATTGGATTTTAGAAGTTGTGGCAATTTTCGAAGTTGGTCCTAAATTATCCCAACGAAGTTGGTCCAAAATTAAACCAACTTTTAAAATTCAATACCAATTTTGGCAGTTGGGTCAATTTTCTAAATTGGTTCAATTGGAATTTGGGTCCAATTGTCATTTGGGTCTAATTGGAATTTGGTTCCAATTGCAATTTGGGTCCAATTGGAATTTGGGTCCAATTGGAATTTGGGTCCAATTGGAAATTGGGTCCAATTGGAAATTGAGTCCAATTGGAAATTGGGTCCAATTGGAATTTGGATCCAATTGCAAATTGGGTCCAATTGGAAATTGGGTACAATTGGAAATTGGGAACAATTGGAACTTGGGTCCAATTGGAAATTGGGTCCAATTGGAACTTGGGTCCAACTGGATCTTGGGTCCAATTGGAAATTAGGTCCAAAAGGAATTTGGGTCCAATTGGAATTTGGCTCCAATTGTAATTTGGAATATGGGATAATTTTCGAAGTTGGTCCAATATTATCCCCACTTCGAAAATGCAATATTAATTTTCTTAAGTTGGGATAATTTTCGAAGTTGGTCCTATTGGAAATTGGGTCCAATTGGAACTTGGGTCCAACTGGATCTTGGGTCCAATTGACAATTAGGTCCAAAAGGAATTTGGGTCCAATTGGAATTTGGCTCCAATTGTAATTTGGAATATGGGATAATTTTGAAGTTGGTCAATATTATCCCAACTTCGAAAATCCCCACTTCGAAATTTTGCAATGGATAATTTTCTTTGGTCTATGGGATTAATTGTTCAATTGGAATTTGGTCCAATTGGAAATTGGGTACAATTGGAATTTGGGTCCAATTGGAAATTGGGTTCAATTGGAAATTGGGTCCAATTGGAAATTGGGTTCAATTGGAAATTGGGTCCAATTGGAAATTGGGTCCAATTGGAAATTGGGTCCAATTGGAAATTGGGTTCAATTGGAAATTGGGTCCAATTGGAAATTGGGTCCAATTGGAAATTGGGTCCAATTGGAAATTGGGTCCAATTGGAATTTGGGTCCAATTGGAAATTGGGTCCAATTGGAAATTGGGCCCAATTGGAAATTCGGTCCAATTGGAATTTGGGTCCAATTGGAATTTTGGAAATTGGGTCCAATTGGCAATTAGGTCCAATTGGAATTGGGTCCAATTGGAAATTGGGTCCAATTGGAATTTGGGTCCAATTGGAAATTGGGTCCAATTGGAAATTGGGTCCAATTGGGTCCAATTGGAAATTGGGTCCAGAATTTGGGTCCAATTGGAAATTGGGTCCAATTGGAAATTGGGTCCAATTGGAAATTAGGTCCAATTTGGGCAATTGGGTCCAATTGGCAATTAGGTCCCAATTGGCAATTGGGTCCCAATTGGCAATTGGCAATTGGGTCCAATTGGCAATTGGGTCCAATTGGCAATTAGGTCCAATTGGCAATTGGGTCCAATTGGAATTTGGGTACAATTGGAATTTGGAAGTTGGGATAGTTTCCGAAGTTGGTCCAAAATTATCCCAACTTCGAAAGTGCAATACTAACTTTGGAAGTTGGGATATTTTTCGAAGTTGGTCCAAAATTATCCATCTTCGAAAATGCAATACCAATTATTTTAAGTTAGGATAATTTTTGAAGTTGATCCAATTGGAAATTGTGTCCAATTGGAAATTGAGTCCAATTGGAATTTGGGTCCAATTGGAAATTGGGTCCAATTGGAATTTGGGTCCAATTGGAATTTGGGTCCAATTGGATTTTCGGTCAAATTGGATATTGGTCCAATTGGAATTTGGGTCCAATTGGAATTTGGGTCAAATTGGACTTTGGGTCCAATTGGAAATTGGTCCAATTGGAATTTGGGTCCAATTGGAAATTAGTCCATTTGGAATTTGGGTCCAATTGGAGTTTGGAAGTTGTGACAATTTTCGAAGTCGGACCTAAATTATCCCAACAAAGTTGGTCCAAAATTAACCGAACTTTGAAAATTCAATACCAATATTGGTAGTTGGGTCAATTTTCTAAATTGGTACACTTGGAATTTGGGTCCAATTGGCATTTAGGTCTGATTGAAATTTGGGTCCAATTGGAAATTGTTCCAATTGGAAATTGGGTCGAATTGGCAATTGGGTCCAATTGGCAATTAGGTCCAATTGGCAATTAGGTTCAATTGGCAATTGGGTCCAATTGGCAATTGGGTCCAATTGGCAATTGGGTCCAATTGGAATTTGGATCCAATTGGACTTTGGATCCATTTGGATTTTGGGTACAACTGGAAATTGGGTCCAATTGGAAATTGGGTCCAATTGGAAATTGGGTCCAATTGGAAATTGGGTCCAATTGGAAATTGGGTCCAATTGGAAATTGGGTCCAATTGGAAATTGGGTCCAATTGGAAATCCTAAATTATCCCAACGAAGTTGGTCCATAATTAACCCAACTTTGAAAATTCAATACCAATTTTGGTAGTTGGGTCAATTTTCTAAATTGGTCCAATTGGAATTTGGGTCCAATTGGAATTTGGGTCCAATTGGAATTTGGAAGTTGGGATAATTTACGAAGTTGGGCCAAAATTATCCCAACTTCGAAAATGCAATACTATTTTTTTTAAGTTGGGATAATTTTCGAAGTTGGTCCAATTGGAAATTGGGTCCAATTGGAATTCGGGTCCAATTGGAAATTGGGTCCAATCGGAATTTGGGTCCAATTGGAATTTGTGTCCAATTGGAATTTGGGTCCAATTGGAATTTGGGTCCAATTGGATTTTCGGTCAAATTGGATATTGGTCCAATTGGAATTTGGGTCCAATTGGAATTTGGGTCCAATAGGAAATTGGGTCCAATTGGAACTTGGGTCCATTTGGAACTTGGATCCAATTGGAAATTTGGGTCCAATTGGAATTTGGGTCCAATTGGAAATTGTTCCAATTGGAAATTGGGTCGAATTGGCAATTGGGTCCAATTGGCAATTAGGTCCAATTGGCAATTGGGTTCAATTGGCAATTGGGTCCAATTGGCAATTGGGTCCAATTGGCAATTGGGTCCAATTGAAAATTGGGTCCAATTGGAATTTGGATCCAATTGGACTTTGGATCCATTTGGATTTTGGGTACAACTGGAAATTGGGTCCAATTGGAAATTGGGTCCAATTGGAAATTGGGTCCAATTGGAAATCCTAAATTATCCCAACGAAGTTGGTCCATAATTAACCCAACTTTGAAAATTCAATACCAATTTTGGTAGTTGGGTCAATTTTCTAAATTGGTCCAATTGGAATTTGGGTCCAATTGGAATTTGGAAGTTGGGACAATTTTCGAAGTTGGTCCAAAATTATCCCAACTTCGAAAATGCAATACTAATTTTGGAAGTTGGGATAATTTTCGAAGTTGGTCCAAAATTATCCCAACTTCGAAAATGCAATACTAATTTTTTTAAGTTGGGATGATTTTCGAAGTTTGTCCAATTGGAAATCGGGTCCAATTGGCATTCGGGTCTAATTGGAATTTGGTTCCAATTGGAATTTGGGTCCAATTGGAATTTGGGTCCAATTGGAATTTGGGTCCAATTGGAATTTGGGTCCAATTGGAATTTAGAGGTTGGGACAATTGTCAAAGTTAGTCTTAAATTATCCCAACGAAGTTGGTCCAAAATTAACCCAACTTTGAAAATTAAATACCAATTTTGGTAGTTGGGTCAATTTTCTAAATTGGTCCAATTGGAATTTGGGTCTTCTTGGAATTTGGGTCCAATTGGAATTTGGAAGTTGGGAAAATTTGCGAAGTTTGTCAAAAGTTGGGATAATTTTCGAAGTTTGTTCAAAATTATCCCAACTTCGAAAATGCAATACTAATTTTTTTAAGTTGGGATAATTTTCGAAGTTGGTCCAATTGGAAATTGGGTCCAATTGGAAATTGAGTCCAATTGGAATTTGGGTCCAATTGGAAATTGGGTCCAATTGGAATTTGGGTCCAATTGGAATTTGGGTCCAATTGGATTTTCGGTCAAATTGGATATTGGTCCAATTGGAATTTGGGTCCAATTGGAATTTGGGTCAAATTGGACTTTGGGTCCAATTGGAAATTGGTCCAATTGGAATTTGGGTCCAATTGGAAATTAGTCCATTTGGAATTTGGGTCCAATTGGAATTTGGGTCCAATTGGAGTTTGGAAGTTGTGACAATTTTCGAAGTCGGACCTAAATTATCCCAACAAAGTTGGTCCAAAATTAACCGAACTTTGAAAATTCAATACCAATATTGGTAGTTGGGTCAATTTTCTAAATTGGTACAATTGGAATTTGGGTCCAATTGGCATTTAGGTCTGATTGAAATTTGGGTCCAATTGGAATTTGGGTCCAATTGGAAATTGTTCCAATTGGAAATTGGGTCGAATTGGCAATTGGGTCCAATTGGCAATTAGGTCCAATTGGCAATTAGGTTCAATTGGCAATTGGGTCCAATTGGCAATTGGGTCCAATTGGCAATTGGGTCCAATTGGCAATTGGGTCCAATTGGAATTTGGATCCAATTGGACTTTGGATCCATTTGGATTTTGGGTACAACTGGAAATTGGGTCCAATTGGAAATTGGGTCCAATTGGAAATTGGGTCCAATTGGAAATTGGGTCCAATTGGAAATTGGGTCCAATTGGAAATTGGGTCCAATTGGATCTCCTAAATTATCCCAACGAAGTTGGTCCATAATTAACCCAACTTTGAAAATTCAATACCAATTTTGGTAGTTGGGTCAATTTTCTAAATTGGTCCAATTGGAATTTGGGTCCAATTGGAATTTGGGTCCAATTGGAATTTGGAAGTTGGGATAATTTACGAAGTTGGGCCAAAATTATCCCAACTTCGAAAATTCAATACTATTTTTTTTAAGTTGGGATAATTTTCGAAGTTGGTCCAATTGGAAATTGGGTCCAATTGGAATTCGGGTCCAATTGGAAATTGGGTCCAATTGGAATTTGGGTCCAATTGGAATTTGTGTCCAATTGGAATTTGGGTCCAATTGGAATTTGGGTCCAATTGGATTTTCGGTCAAATTGGATATTGGTCCAATTGGAATTTGGGTCCAATTGGAATTTGGGTCCAATAGGAAATTGGGTCCAATTGGAACTTGGGTCCATTTGGAACTTGGATCCAATTGGAAATTTGGGTCCAATTGGAATTTGGGTCCAATTGGAAATTGTTCCATTTGGAAATTGGGTCGAATTGGCAATTGGGTCCAATTGGCAATTAGGTCCAATTGGCAATTGGGTTCAATTGGCAATTGGGTCCAATTGGCAATTGGGTCCAATTGGAATTTGGATCCAATTGGACTTTGGATCCATTTGGATTTTGGGTACAACTGGAAATTGGGTCCAATTGGAAATTGGGTCCAATTGGAAATTGGGTCCAATTGGAAATTGGGTCCAATTGGAAATCCTAAATTATCCCAACGAAGTTGGTCCATAATTAACCCAACTTTGAAAATTCAATACCAATTTTGGTAGTTGGGTCAATTTTCTAAATTGGTCCAATTGGAATTTGGGTCCAATTGGAATTTGGAAGTTGGGACAATTTTCGAAGTTGGTCCAAAATTATCCCAACTTCGAAAATGCAATACTAATTTTGGAAGTTGGGATAATTTTCGAAGTTGGTCCAAAATTATCCCAACTTCGAAAATGCAATACTAATTTTTTTAAGTTGGGATGATTTTCGAAGTTTGTCCAATTGGAAATCGGGTCCAATTGGCATTCGGGTCTAATTGGAATTTGGTTCCAATTGGAATTTGGGTCCAATTGGAATTTGGGTCCAATTGGAATTTGGGTCCAATTGGAATTTGGGTCCAATTGGAATTTAGAGGTTGGGACAATTGTCAAAGTTAGTCTTAAATTATCCCAACGAAGTTGGTCCAAAATTAACCCAACTTTGAAAATTAAATACCAATTTTGGTAGTTGGGTCAATTTTCTAAATTGGTCCAATTGGAATTTGGGTCTTCTTGGAATTTGGGTCCAATTGGAATTTGGAAGTTGGGAAAATTTGCGAAGTTTGTCAAAAGTTGGGATAATTTTCGAAGTTTGTTCAAAATTATCCCAACTTCGAAAATGCAATACTAATTTTTTTAAGTTGGGATAATTTTCGAAGTTGGTCCAATTGGAAATTGGGTCCAAATGGAATTCGGGTCCAATTGGAAATTTGGTCCAATTGGAATTTGGGTCAAATTGGAATTTGGGTCAAATTGGAATTTGGGTCCAATTGGAATTTGGGTCCAATTGGAAATTGGTCCAATTGGAATTTGGGTCCAATTGTCAAATGGGTCCAATTGTAAATTGGGTCCAATTGGAATTTGGCTCCAATTGGATTTTAGAAGTTGGGACAATTTTCGAAGTCGGTCCTAAATTATCCCAACGAAATTGGTCCAAAATTAAACAAACTTTGAAAATTCAATACCAATTTTGGTATTTAGGTCAATTTTCTAAATTGGTCTAATTGGAATTTGGGTCCAATTGGAATTAACGTCCAATTGGAATTTAGGTCCAATTGGAGTTTGCAAGCAGGGATAATTTTCGAAGTTGGTCCAAAATTATCCCAACTTGGAAAATGCAAAACTAATTTTTATAGGTTGGAAAAATTTTCGAAGTTGGTCCAATTGGAAATTGGGTCCAATTAGAAATTGGGTCCGTTTGGAATTTGGGTCCAATTGGATTTTAGAAGTTGGACAATTTTCGAAGTTGGTCCAATTGGCAATTGGGTCCAATTAGAATTTTGGTCCAATTGGCAATTGGGTCCAATTGGAATTTGGGTCCAATTGGAATTTGGGTCCAATTGGAAATTGGGTGCAATTGGAATTTGGGTCCAATTGGAATTTGGGTCCAATTGGAAATTGTGTCCAATTGGAAATTGGGTCCATTTGAAATTCGAGTCCATTTGAAATTTGGCTCCAATTGGATTTTAGAAGTTGGGACAATTTTCGAAGTCGGTCCTAAATTATCCCATCGAAGTTGGTCCAAAATTAACCCAGCTTTGAAAATTAAATATCAATTTTGGTAGTTGGTTCAATTTTTTTAATTGGTCCAATTGGAATTTGGGTCCAATTGGAATTTGGGTTCAATTAGAATTTGGATCCAATTGGAATTTGGGTCCAATTGCAAATTGGGTCTAATTGGAATTCGGGTCCAATTGGTAATTGGGTCCAATTGGAATTCAGGTCTAATTGGAATTTGGCTCCAATTGGATTTTAGAAGTTGTGACAATTTTCGAAGTCGGTCCTAAATTATCCCAACTAAGTTGGTTCAAAATTAACCCAACTTTGAAAATTCAATACCAATTTTGGAAGTTGGGTCAATTTTCTAAATTGGTCCAATTGGAATTTGGGTCTTCTTGGAATTTAGGTCCAATTGGAGTTTGCAAGCAGGGATAATTTTCGAAGTTGGTCCAAAATTATCCCAACTTGGAAAATGCAAAACTAATTTTTATAGGTTGGAAAAATTTTCGAAGTTGGTCCAATTGGAAATTGGGTCCAAATAGAAATTGGGTCCGTTTGGAATTTGGGTCCAATTGGATTTTAGAAGTTGGACAATTTTCGAAGTTGGTCCAATGGTCAATTGGGTCCAATTAGAATTTGGGTCCAATTAGAATTTGGGTCCAATTGGCAATTGGGTCCAATTGGAATTTGGGTCCAATTGGAATTTGGGTCCAATTGGAATTTGGGTCCAATTGGAATTTGGGTCCAATTGGAAATTGGGTCCAATTGGAATTTGGGTCCAATTGGAATTTGGGTCCAATTGGAAATTGTGTCCAATTGGAAATTGGGTCCATTTGAATTTCGGGTCCATTTGAAATTTGGCTCCAATTGGATTTTAGAAGTTGGGACAATTTTCGAAGTCGGTCCTAAATTATCCCATCGAAGTTGGTCCAAAATTAACCCAGCTTTGAAAATTAAATATCAATTTTGGTAGTTGGTTCAATTTAGTCCAATTGGAATTTGGGTCCAATTGGAATTTGGGTCCAATTGGAATTTGGATCCAATTGGAATTTGGGTCCAATTGGAATTTGGGTCTAATTGGAATTCGGGTCCAATTGGTAATTGGGTCCAATTGGAATTCAGGTCTAATTGGAATTTGGCTCCAATTGGATTTTAGAAGTTGTGACAATTTTCGAAGTCGGTCATAAATTATCCCAACTAAGTTGGTCCAAAATTAACCCAACTTTGAAAATTCAATACCAATTTTGGTAGTTGTTTCAATTTTCTAAATTGGTTCAATTGGAATTTGGGTCCAATTGGCATTTGGGTCTAATTGGAATTTGGTTCCAATTGGAATTTGGGTCCAATTGGAATTTGGGTCCAATTGGAAAGTGGTCCAAATGGAAATTAGGTCCAATTGGCAATTGGGTCGAAAATGCAATACTAAATTCGCAACTGGGGATAATTTTCGAAGTTGGTCCAAAATTATCCCAACTTCGAAAATACAATACTAATTTTTTAAGTTGGGATGATTTTCGAAGTTTGTCCAATTGGAAATCGGGTCCAATTGGCATTCGGGTCTAGTTGGAATTTGGTTCCAATTGGAATTTGGGTCCAATTGGAATTTGGGTCCAATTGGAAAGTGGTCCAAATGGAAATTAGGTCCAATTGGCAATTGGGTCCATTTGGAAATTCGGGTCCAATTGGAAATTGGGTACAATTGTTAATTGGGTCCAATTGGAAATTGGGTCCAATTGGAATTTGGGTCCAATTGGAATTTGGGTCCAATTGGAAATTTGGTCCAATTGGAATTTGGGTCCAATTGGAAATTTGCTCCAATTGGAAATTGGGTACAATTGGAATTGGGTCCAATTGGAATTGGGTCGAATTGGAAATTGGGTCCAATTGGAAATTGGGTCCAATTGGAAATTGGGTCCAATTGGAAATTGGGTCCAATTGGAAATTGGGTCCTATTGGAATTTGGGTCTAATTGGAATTTAGAGGTTGGGACAATTGTCAAAGTTAGTCTTAAATTATCCCAACGAAGTTGGTCCAAAATTAACCCAACTTTGAAAATTAAATACCAATTTTGGTAGTTGGGTCAATTTTTTAAATTGGTCCAATTGGAATTTGGGTCCAATTGGAAATTGGTCCAATTGGAAATTGGGTCCAATTGGCAATTGGGTCCAATTGGCATTTGGGTCCAATTGGAATTTGGGTCCAATTGGAATTTGGGTCCAATTGGAAATTGGGTCCAATTGGAATTTGGGTCCAATTGGAATTTGGGTCCAATTGGAAATTGTGTCCAATTGGAAATTGGGTCCATTTGAAATTCGGGTCCATTTGAAATTTGGCTCCAATTGGATTTTAGAAGTTGGGACAATTTTCGAAGTCGGTCCTAAATTATTCCAACGAAGTTGGTTCAAAATTAACCCAACTTTGAAAATTCAATACCAATTTTGGAAGTTGGGTCAATTTTCTAAATTGGTCCAATTGGAATTTGGGTCTTCTTGGAATTTGGGTCCAATTGGAATTTGGAAGTTGGGATAATTTTCGAAGTTTGTCAAAAGTTGGGATAATTTTCGAATTTTGTCCAAAATTATCCCAACTTCGAAAATTCAATACCAATTTTGGCAGTTGGGTCAATTTTCTAAATTGTCCAATTGGAATTTGGGCCTTTTTATTTATTTATTTATTTATTTATTTATTTATTTATTTATTTATTTATTTATTTATTTATTTATTTATTTATTTATTTATTTATTTATTTATTTATTTATTTATTTATTTATTTATTTATTTATTTATTTATTTATTTATTTATTTATTTATTTATTTATTTATTTATTTATTTATTTATTTATTTATTTATTTATTTATTTATTTATTTATTAAATTATTTATTTATTTATTTATTTATATATTTATTTATTTATTTATTTATTTATTTATTTATTTATTTATTTATTTATTTATTTATTTATTTATTTATTTATTTATTTATTTAATGTCAACTATAAACAGTCGACACAAATTAATTAATGTGTATCATTACAATAAAATTAAAAAATAATTATATTAAATATATATAAATAAATTATATATATATTTAAAAATTAAAAATTAGAATTAAATCAAAATAAAAATAATAAATAAATAGTTCTGGGGTGAATAAATGTAAATTGATTCAACATTTGTTGCTAGGATTGGGGAAACCCAGGAAAACCCAATCAAATCAATGACCACCACCAGAGATTATGTGATTAATGTGTGAGTGAATGTTCTAAGATTAAGGCTTTATTAGTAGAAACACACGACTCTAGTCTAATAACCCCGTAAAGTCTGTTAAACTCAGAACATAGTACTCTAAAAGGTTCATGCATAAGGTAAGGTCTTATTATAATTTGGGTCCAATGGGAATTTGGAAGTTGGGATAATTTTCGAAGTTTGTCCAAAATTATCCCAACTTCGAAAATGCAATACTAATTTTGGAAGTTGGGATAATTTTCGAAGTTGGTTCAATATTATCCCCACTTCGAAAATGCAATATTAATTTTCTTACGTTGGGATAATTTTCGAAGTTGGTCCTATTGGAAATTAGTCCAATTGGAATTTGGGTCCAATTGGAAATTGGGTCCAATTGGAAATTCGGTCCAATTGGAAATTGGGTCCAATTGGAATTTGGGTCCAATTGGAATTTGGGTCCAATTGGAAATTGGGTCCATTTGAAATTCGGGTCCATTTGAAATTTGGCTCCAATTGGATTTTAGAAGTTGGGAAAATTTTCAAAGTTGGTCCTAAATTATCACAACGAAGTTGGTTCAAAATTAACCCAACTTTGAAAATTCAATACCAATTTTGGTAGTTGGGTCAATTTTCTAAATTGTGCAATTGAAATTTGGGTCCAATTAGAATTTGGGTCCAATTGGAATTTGGAAGTTGGGATAATTTCCGAAGTTGGTCCAAAGTTATCCCAACTTCGAAAATGCAATACTCATTTTGGAAGTTGGGATAATTTTCGAAGTACTAATTATTTTAAGTTAGGATAATTTTTGAAGTTGATCCAATTGGAAATTGTGTCCAATTGGAAATTGAGTCCAATTGGACATTGGTCCAATTGGAAGTTGGGTCCAATTGGAATTTGGGTCAAATTGAACTTTGGGTCCAATTGGAAATTGGACCAATTTGGGTCCAATTGGAAATTAGTCCAATTGGAATTTGGGTCCAATTGGAATTTGGGTCCAATTGGAGTTTGGAAGTTGTGACAATTTTCGAAGTCGGTCCTAAATTATCCCAACAAAGTTGGTCCAAAAAATTAACCGAACTTTGAAAATTCAATACCAATATTGGTAGTTGGGTCAATTTTCTAAATTGGTACAATTGGAATTTGGGTCCAATTGGCATTTGGGTCTAATTGGAATTTGGTTCCAATTGGAATTTGGGTCCAATTGAAATTTGGGTCCAATTGGAAAGTGGTCCAAATGGAAATTAGGGTCCAATTGGCAATTAGGTCCAATTGGCAATTGGGTCGAAAATGCAATACTAAATTTGCAACTGGGGATAATTTTCGAAGTTGGTCCAAAATTATCCCAACTTCGAAAATACAATACTAATTTTTTTAAGTTGGGATGATTTTCGAAGTTTGTCCAATTGGAAATCGGGTCCAATTGGCATTCGGGTCTAGTTGGAATTTGGTTCCAATTGGAATTTGGGTCCAATTGGAATTTGGGTCCAATTGGAATTTGGGTCCAATTGGGAAGTGGTCCAAATGGAAATTAGGTCCAATTGGCAATTGGGTCCATTTGGAATTCGGGTCCAATTGGAAATTGGGTACAATTGGAAATTGGGTCAAATTGGGTCCAATTGGAATTTGGGTCCAATTGGAATTTGGGTCCAATTGGAAATTTGGTCCAATTGGAATTTGGGTCCAATTGGAAATTTGCTCCAATTGGAAATTGGGTACAATTGGAACTGGGTCCAATTGGAATTTGACTCCAATTGGATTTTAGAAGTTGGGACAATTTTCGAAGTTGGTCCTAAATTATCCCAACAAAGTTGGTCCAAAATTAACCCAACTTTGAAAATTCAATACCAATTTTGGTAGTTGGGTCAATTTTCTAAATTGGTACAATTGGAATTTGGGTCCAATTGGAAACTGGGTCCAATTGGAAATTGGGTCCAATTGGAATTTGACTCCAATTATATTTTAGAAGTTGGGACAATTTTCGAAGTTGGTCCTAAATTATCCCAACAAAAGTTGGTCCAAAATTAACCCAACTTTGAAAATTCAATACCAATTTTGGTAGTTGGGTCAATTTTCTAAATTGGTACTATTGGAATTTGGGTCCAATTGGAATCTGGGTCCAATTGGAATTTGGGTCCAAATGGAATTTGGGTCCAATTGAGTTTGGAAGTTGGGATAATTTCGAAGTCGGTCCTAAATTATCCCAACATAGTTGGTCCAAAATTAACCCAACTTTAAAAATTCAATACCAATTTTGGTAGTTGGGTAAATTTTCTAAATTGGTCCAATTGGAATTTGGGTCCAATTGGAGTTTGGAAGTTGGGATAATTTCGAAGTCGGTCCTAAATTATCCCAACATAGTTGGTCCAAAATTAACCCAACTTTAAAAATTCAATACCAATTTTGGTAGTTGGGTCAATTTTCTAAATTGGTACTATTGGAATTTGGGTCCAATTGGAATCTGGGTCCAATTGGAATTTGGGTCCAATTGGAAATTGGTCCAATTGGAATTTGGGTC
>JAECWN010000048.1:57500-91832 GCA_018150725.1 Drosophila quadrilineata
TTTTCTAAGTTGGTCCAAAATTATCCCAACTTCGAAAATGCAATACTAATTTTGGAAGTTGGGATAATTTTCGAAGTTGGTTCAATATTATCCCCACTTCGAGAACGCAATATTAATTTTCTTACGTTGGGGTAATTTTCGAAGTTGGTTCTATTGGAAATTAGTCCAATTGGAATTTGGGTCCAATTGGAATTTGGGTCCAATTGGAAATTGGGTCCAATTGGAAATTTGGTCCAATTGGAAATTGGGTCCAATTGGAATTTGGGTCTAATTGGAATTTAGAGGTTGGGACAATTGTCAAAGTTAGTCTTAAATTATCCCAACGAAGTTGGTCAAAAATTATCCCAACTTCGAAAATGCAATACTCATTTTGGAAGTTGGGATAATTTTCTAAGTTGGTCCAAAATTATCCCAACTTCGAAAATGCAATACTAATTTTGGAAGTTGGGATAATTTTCGAAGTTTGTTCAATATTATCCCCACTTCGAGAACGCAATATTAATTTTCTTACGTTGGGATAATTTTCGAAGTTGGTTCTATTGGAAATTAGTCCAATTGGAATTTGGGTCCAATTGGAATTTGGGTCCAATTGGAAATTGGGTCCAATTGGAAATTTGGTCCAATTGGAAATTGGGTCCAATTGGAATTTGGGTCCAATTGGAAATTAGAAGTTGGGATAATTTCCGAAGTTGGTCAAAAATTATCCCAACTTCGAAAATGCAATACTCATTTTGGAAGTTGGGATAATTTTCGAAGTTGGTCCAATTGGATTTCGGGTCCAATTGGAAATTGTGTCCAATTGGAAATTGGGTCCATTTGAAATTCGGGTCCTTTTGAAATTTGGCTCCAATTGGATTTTAGAAGTTGGGAAAATTTTCAAAGTTGGTCCTAAATTATCACAACGAAGTTGGTTCAAAATTAACCCAACTTTGAAAATTCAATACCAATTTTGGTAGTTGGGTCAATTTTCTAAATTGTGCAATTGGAATTTGGGTCCAATTAGAATTTGGGTCCAATTGGAATTTGGAAGTTGGGATAATTTCCGAAGTTGGTCCAAAAGTATCCCAACTTCGAAAATGCAATACTCATTTTGGAAGTTGGGATAATTTTCGAAGTACTAATTATTTTAAGTTAGGATAATTTTGAAGTTGATCCAATTGGAAATTGTGTCCAATTGGAAATTGAGTCCAATTGGACATTGGTCCAATTGGAAGTTGGGTCCAATTGGAATTTGGGTCAAAGTGGACTTTGGGTCCAATTGGAAATTGGTCCAATTGGAATTTGGGTCCAATTGGAAATTAGTCCAATTGGAATTTGGGTCCAATTGGAATTTGGGTCCAATTGGAGTTTGGAAGTTGTGACAATTTTCGAAGTCGGTCCTAAATTATCCCAACAAAGTTGGTCCAAAATTAACCGAACTTTGAAAATTCAATACCAATATTGGTAGTTGGGTCAATTTTCTAAATTGGTACAATTGGAATTTGGGTCCAATTGGCATTTAGGTCTGATTGAAATTTGGGTCCAATTGGAATTTGGGTCCAATTGGAAATTGGGTCGAATAGGCAATTGGGTCCTATTGGCAATTAGGTCCAATTGGCAATTGGGTCCAATTGGCAATTGGGTCCAATTGGCAATTGGGTCCAATTGGCAATTGGGTCCAATTGGCAATTGGGTCCAATTGGCAATTGGGTCCAATTGGCAATTGGGTCCAATTGGCAATTGGGTCCAATAGGCAATTGAGTCCAATTGGAATTTGGTTACAATTGGAATTTGGGTCCAATTGGAATTTGGTTACAATTGGAATTTGGGTCCAATTGGAATTTGGATCCAATTGGAATTTGGATCCAATTGGAATTTGAATTCCAATTGGATTTTGGGTACAACTGGAAATTGGGTCCAATTGGAAATTGGGTCCAATTGGAAATTGGGTCCAATTGGAAATTGGGTAGTTGGAATTGGAATTTGGGTCAAATTGGACTTTGGGTCTAATTGGAAATGTGTGCAATTGGAAATTGGGTCCAATTAGAAATTGGTCCAATTGGATTTTGGGTCCAATTGGAATTTGGGTCCAATTGGAAATTGGGCCCAATTGGAAATTGGGCCCAATTGGAATTTGGGTCAAATTGGACTTTGGCTCCAATTGGAAATTGGTCCAATTGGAATTTGGGTCCAATTGGAAATTGGTCCAATTGGAATTTGGGTCCAATTGGAAATAGGGTCCAATTAGAAATTGGCTCTAATTGGATTTTAGAAGTTGGGACAATTTTCGAAGTCGGTCCTAAATTATCCCAACAAAGTTGGTCAAAAATTAACCCAACTTTGAAAATTCAATACCAATTTTGGTAGTTGGGTCAATTTTCTAAATTGGTACAATTGGAATTTGGGTCCAATTGGAGTTCGGAAGTTGGGAAAATTTTCGAAGTTGGCCCAAAATTATCCCAACTTCGAAAATGCAGTACTTATATTTTTAAGTCGGGATAATTTTCGAAGTTTGTCCAATTGGGATTTGGGTCCAATTGGAAATTAGTCCAATAGGAATTTGGGTCCAATTGGAAATCGGGTCCAATTGGAAATTGGGTCCAATCGGAATTTGGGTCCAACTGGACTTTGGGTCTAATAGGAAATGTGTGCATTTGGAAATTGGGTCCAATTTGAAATTGGTCCAATTGGAATTTGGGTCCAATTGAAAAGTGGGCCCAATTGGAATTTGGGTCAATTGGACTTTGGCTCCAATTGGAAATTGGTCCAATTGGAATTTGGGTGCAATTGGAAATTGGTCCAATTGGAATTTGGGTCCAATTGGAATTTGGGTCCAATGGGAATTTGGCTCCAATTGGATTTTAGAAGTTGGGACAATTTTCGAAGTTGGTCTTTAATTATCCCAACAAAGTTGGTTCAAAATTAACCCAACTTTGAAAATTCAATACCAATTTTGGTAGTTGGGTAAATTTTCTAAATTGGTCCAATTGGAATTTGGGTCCAATTGGAGTTCGGAAGTTGGGAAAATTTTCGAAGTTGGCCCAAAATTATCCCAACTTCGAAAATGCAATACTATTTTTTTTTAAGTTGGGATAATTTTCGAAGTTGGTCCAATTGGAAATTGGGTCCAATTGGAAATCGGGTCCAATTGGAAATTGGGTCCAAATGGAATTTGGGTCAAATTGGACTTTGGGTCTAATTGGAAATGTGTGCATTTGGAAATTGGGTCCAATTAGAAATTGGTCCAATTGGAATTTGGGTCCAATTGGAAATTGGGCCCAATTGGAATTTGGGTCAAATTGGACTTTGGCTCCAATTGGAAATTGGTCCAATTGGAATTTGGGTCCAATTGGAAATTGGTCCAATTGGAATTTGGGTCCAATTGGAAATTGGGTCCAATTGGAAATTGGCTCTAATTGGATTTTAGAAGTTGGGACAATTTTCGAAGTCGGTCCTAAATTATCCCAACAAAGTTGGTCAAAAATTAAATTGGTACAATTGGAATTTTGGTCCATTTGGAATTTGGGTCCAATTGGATTTTGGGTCCAATTGGAATTTGGGTCCAATTGGAGTTTGGAGGTTGGGACAATTTTCGAAGTCGGTCCTAAATTATCCCAACAAAGTTGGTCCAAAATTAACCCAACTTTGAAAATTCAATACCAATATTGGTAGTTGGGGCAATTTTCTAAATTGGTACAATTGGAATTTGGGTCCAATTGGCATTTGGGTCTGATTGGAATTTGGGTCCAATTGGAATTTGGGTCCAATTGGAATTTGGGTCCAATTGGAAATTGGTCCAATTGGAAATTGGGTCCATTTGGCAATTGGGTCCAATTGGCAATTGGGCCCAATAGGCAATTGAGGCCAATTGGAAATTGGGTCCAATTGGAATTTGGGTACAATTGGAATTTAAAAGTTGGAAAAATTTTCAAAGTTGGTCCTAAATTAACCCAACTTCGAAAATGCAATACTTATATTTTTAAGTCGGGATACTTTTCGAAGTTGGTCCAATTGGGATTTGGGTCCAATTGGAAATTAGTCCAATAGGAATTTGGGTCCAATTGGAAATTGGGTCCAATTGGAATTTGGGTCCAATCGGAATTTGGGTCCAATTGGAATTTAGAAGTTGGGACAATTTTCAAAGTTGGACCTAAATTATCCCAACGAAGTTGGTCCAAAATGAACCCAACTTTGAAAATTCAATACCAATTTTTTAGATGGGTAAATTTTCTAAATTGGTCCAATTGGAATTTGTGTCCAATTTGAGTTCGGAAGTTGGGAAAATTTTCGATGTTGGTCCAAAAATATCCCAACTTCGAAAATGCAATACTTATATTTTTAAGTCGGGATAATTTTCGAAGTTGGTCCAATTGAGATTTGTGTCCAATTGGAAATTAGTCCAATAGGAATTTGGGTCCAATTGGAATTTGGGTCCAATTGGAATTTGGGTCCAATTGGAATTTGGGTCCAATCGAAATTTGGGTCCAATTGGAATTTAGAAGTTGGGACAATTTTCAAAGTTGGTCCTAAATTATCCCAACGAAGTTGGTCCAAAATTAACCCAATTTTGAAAATTCAATACCAATTTTGGTAGTTGGGTAAATTTTTTATTTGATCCAATTGGAATTTGGGTCCAATTGGAGTTCGGAAGTTGGGAAAATTTTCGAAGTTGGTCCCAAAATATTCCCAACTTCGAAAATGCAGTACTTATATTTTTAAGTCGGGATAATTTTCGAAGTTTGTCCAATTGGGATTTGGGTCCAATTGGAAATTAGTCCAATAGGAATTTGGGACCAATTGGAAATTGGGTCCAATTGGATTTTGGGTCCAATCGGAATTTGGGTCCAATTGGAATTTAGAAGTTGGGACAATTATCAAAGTTAGTCCTAAATTATGCCAACGAAATTTGTCCAAAATTAACCAAACTTTGAAAATTCAATACCAATTTTGGTAGTTGGGTAAATTTTCTAAAGTGATCCAATTGGAATTTGGGTCCAATTGGAATTTGGCTCCAATTGATTTTAGAAGTTGGGACAATTTTCGAAGTTGGTCTTTAATTATCCCAACGAAGTTGGTCCAAAATTAACCCAACTTTGAAAATTCAATACCAATTTTGGTAGTTGGGTCAATTTTCTAAATTGGTACAATTGGAATTTGGGTCCAATTGGAATTTGGGTCCAATTGGAAAATGGTCCAATTGGAAATTGGGTCCATTTGGCAATTGGGTCCAATTGGCAATTGGGCCCAATAGGCAATTGAGGCCAAATGGAAATTGGGTCCAATTGGAATTTGGGTACAATTGGAATTTAGAAGTTGGAAAAATTTTCAAAGTTGGTCCTAAATTAACCCAACTTCGAAAATGCAATACTTATATTTTTAAGTCGGGATACTTTTCGAAGTTGGTCCAATTGGGATTTGGGTCCAATTGAAAATTAGTCCAATAGGAATTAGGGTCCAATTGGAAATTGGGTCCAATTGGAATTTGGGTCCAATCGAAATTTGGGTCCAATTGGAATTTAGAAGTTGGGACAATTTTCAAAGTTGGTCCTAAATTATCCCAACGAAGTTGGTCCAAAATTAACCCAATTTTGAAAATTCAATACCAATTTTGGTAGTTGGGTAAATTTTCTAAATTGATCCAATTGGAATTTGGGTCCAATTGGAGTTCGGAAGTTGGGAAAATTTTCGAAGTTGGTCCCAAAATATTCCCAACTTCGAAAATGCAGTACTTATATTTTTAAGTCGGGATAATTTTCGAAGTTGGTCCAATTGGAATTTGGGTCCAACTAGAATTTGGGTCCAATTGGAATTTGGAAGTTGGGATAATTTTCGAGGTTGGTCCAAAATTATCCCAACTTCGAAAATGCAATACTAATTTTGGATGTTGGGATAATTTTCGAACTTGGTCCAATATTATCCCAACTTCGAAAATGCAATACTAATTTTCTTAAGTTGGAATAATTTTCGAAGTTGGACCAATTGCAAATTAGTCCAATTTGAATTTGGGTCCAATTGGAATTTGGGTCCAATTGGAATTTGGGTCCAATTGGAATTTGGGTCCAATTGGATTTTAGGTCCAATTGGAAATTGGGTCCAATTGGAAATTGGGTCCAATTGGAATTTGGGTCCAATTGGAAATTAGAAGTTGGTAAATTTTCAAAGTTGGTCCTAAATTATCCCAACAAAGTTGGTCTAAAATTAACCCAACTTTGAAAATTCAATACCAATTTTGGTAGTTGGGTCAATTTTCTAAATTATCCAATTGGAATTTGGGTCCAATTAGAATTTGGGTCCAATTGGAATTTGGAAGTTGGGATAATTTTCGAGGTTGGTCCAAAATTATCCCAACTTCGAAAATGCAATACTAATTTTGGATGTTGGGATAATTTTTGAAGTTGGTCCAATATTATCCCAACTTCGAAAATGCAATACTAATTTTCTTAAGTTGGAATAATTTTCGAAGTTGGACCAAATGGAAATTAGTCCAATTGGAAATTGGGTCCAATTTGAATTTGGGTCCAATTGGAAATTAGTCCAATTGGAATTTGGGTCCAATTGGAAATTGGTCCAAAGGGAATTTGGGTCCAATTGGAATTTGGTCCAATTGGAATTTGGGTCCAATTGGAAATTGGGTCCAATTGGAATTTGGCTCCAATTGGATTCTACAAGTTGGGACAATTTTCAAAGTTGGTCCTAAATTATCCCAACGAAGTTGGTCCAAAATTAACCCAATTTTGAAAATTCAATACCAATTTTGGTAGTTGGGTCAATTTTCTAAATTGGACAATTGGAATTTGGGTCCAATTGGAATTTGGGTCCAATTGGAGTTTGGAAGTTGGGATAATTTTCGAGTTGGTCCAAATATATCCCAACTTCGAAAATACAATACTAATTTTTATATGTTAGGATAATTTTCGAAGTTGGTCCAATTGGAAATTGGGTCCAATTGGAAATTGGGTCCAATTGGCACTTGGGTCTGATTGGAATTTGGCTCCAATTGGAATTTGTGTCCAATTGGAATTTGGGTCCAATTGGAAATTGGGTCCAATTGGAAATTGGTCCAATTGGAAATTGGTCCAATTGGAAATTGGGTCCAATTGGAAATTGGTCCAATTGGAAATTGGGTCCAATTGGAAATTGGTCCAATTGGAAATTGGGCCAATTGGCAATTGGGTCCATTTTCTAAATTGGTCCAATTGGAATTTGGGTCCAATTGGAATTTGGGTCGAATTGGAATTTGGAAGTTAGGATAATTTTCGAAGTTGGTCCAAAATTATCCCAACTTCGAAAATGCAATACTATTTTTTTTAAGTTGGTCCAATTGGAAATTGGGTCCAATTGGAATTCGGGGCCAATTGGAAATTGGGTCCAATTGGAATTTGGGTCAAATTGGATTTTGGGTCCAATTGGAAATGGGTGCAATTGAAATTGGGTCCAATTGGAAATTGGTTCAATTGGAATTTGGGTCCAATTGAAATTGGGTCCAATTGGAATTTGGCTCCAATTGGATTTTAGAAGTTGGGGCGATTTTCGAAGTTGGTCTTTAATTATCCCAACGAAGTTGGTCGAAAATTAACCAAACTTTAAAAATTCAATACCAATTTTGGTAGTTGGGTCAATTTTCTAAATTATCCAATTGGAATTTGGGTCCAATTAGAATTTGGGTCCAATTGGAATTTGGAAGTTGGGATAATTTTCGAGGTTGGTCCAAAATTATCCCAACTTCGAAAATGCAATACTAATTTTGGATGTTGGGATAATTTTTGAAGTTGGTCCAATATTATCCCAACTTCGAAAATGCAATACTAATTTTCTTAAGTTGGAATAATTTTCGAAGTTGGACCAAATGGAAATTAGTCCAATTGGAAATTGGGTCCAATTTGAATTTGGGTCCAATTGGAAATTAGTCCAATTGGAATTTGGGTCCAATTGGAAATTGGTCCAAAGGGAATTTGGGTCCAATTGGAATTTGGTCCAATTGGAATTTGGGTCCAATTGAAATTGGGTCCAATTGGAATTTGGCTCCAATTGGATTCTACAAGTTGGGACAATTTTCGAAGTCGGTCCTAAATTATCCCAACGAAGTTGGTCCAAAATTAACCCAATTTTGAAAATTCAATACCAATTTTGGTAGTTGGGTCAATTTTCTAAATTGGTACAATTGGAATTTGGGTCCAATTGGAATTTGGGTCCAATTGGAGTTTGGAAGTTGGGATAATTTTCGAGTTGGTCCAAATATATCCCAACTTCGAAAATACAATACTAATTTTTATATGTTAGGATAATTTTCGAAGTTGGTCCAATTGGAAATTGGGTCCAATTGGAAATTGGGTCCAATTGGCACTTGGGTCTGATTGGAATTTGGCTCCAATTGGAATTTGTGTCCAATTGGAATTTGGGTCCAATTGGAAATTGGGTCCAATTGGAAATTGGTCCAATTGGAAATTGGTCCAATTGGAAATTGGGTCCAATTGGAAATTGGTCCAATTGGAAATTGGGTCCAATTGGAAATTGGTCCAATTGGAAATTGGTCCAATTGGAAATTGGGCCAATTGGCAATTGGGTCCATTTTCTAAATTGGTCCAATTGGAATTTGGGTCCAATTGGAATTTGGGTCGAATTGGAATTTGGAAGTTAGGATAATTTTCGAAGTTGGTCCAAAATTATCCCAACTTCGAAAATGCAATACTATTTTTTTAAGTTGGTCCAATTGGAAATTGGGTCCAATTGGAATTCGGGGCCAATTGGAAATTGGGTCCAATTGGAATTTGGGTCAAATTGATTTTGGGTCCAATTGGAAATGGGTGCAATTGGAAATTGGGTCCAATTGGAAATTGGTCCAATTGGAATTTGGGTCCAATTGAAATTGGGTCCAATTGGAATTTGGCTCCAATTGGATTTTAGAAGTTGGGGCGATTTTCGAAGTTGGTCTTTAATTATCCCAACGAAGTTGGTCGAAAATTAACCAAACTTTAAAAATTCAATACCAATTTTGGTAGTTGGGTCAATTTTCTAAATTATCCAATTGGAATTTGGGTCCAATTAGAATTTGGGTCCAATTGGAATTTGGAAGTTGGGATAATTTTCGAGGTTGGTCCAAAATTATCCCAACTTCGAAAATGCAATACTAATTTTGGATGTTGGGATAATTTTTGAAGTTGGTCCAATATTATCCCAACTTCGAAAATGCAATACTAATTTTCTTAAGTTGGAATAATTTTCGAAGTTGGACCAAATGGAAATTAGTCCAATTGGAAATTGGGTCCAATTTGAATTTGGGTCCAATTGGAAATTAGTCCAATTGGAATTTGGGTCCAATTGGAAATTGGTCCAAAGGGAATTTGGGTCCAATTGGAATTTGGTCCAATTGGAATTTGGGTCCAATTGGAAATTGGGTCCAATTGGAATTTGGCTCCAATTGGATTCTACAAGTTGGGACAATTTTCGAAGTCGGTCCTAAATTATCCCAACAAAGTTGGTCCAAAATTAACCCAACTTTGAAAATTCAATACCAATTTTGGTAGTTGGGTCAATTTTCTAAATTGGTACAATTGAATTTGGGTCCAATTGGAATTTGGGTCCAATTGGAGTTTGGAAGTTGGGATAATTTTCGAGTTGGTCCAAATATATCCCAACTTCGAAAATACAATACTAATTTTTATATGTTAGGATAGTTTTCGAAGTTGGTCCAATTGGAAATTGGGTCCAATTGGCACTTGGGTCTGATTGGAATTTGGCTCCAATTGGAATTTGTATCCAATTGGAATTTGGGTCCAATTGGAAATTGGGTCCAATTGGAAATTGGTCCAATTGGAAATTGGGTCCAATTGGAAATTGGTCCAATTGGAAATTGGGTCGAATTGGCAATTGGGTCCATTTTCTAAATTGGTCCAATTGGAATTTGGGTCCAATTGGAATTTGGAAGTTAGGATAATTTTCGAAGTTGGTCCAAAATTATCCCAACTTCGAAAATGCAATACTATTTTTCTAAGTTGGTCCAATTGGAAATTGGGTCCAATTGAATTCGGGTCCAATTGGAAATTGGGTCCAATTGGAATTTGGGTCAAATTGGATTTTGGGTCCAATTGGAAATGGGTGCAATTGGAAATTGGGTCCAATTGGAAATTGGTCCAATTGGAATTTGGGTCCAATTGGAAATTGGGTCCAATTGGAATTTGGCTCCAATTGGATTTTAGAAGTTGGGACGATTTTCGAAGTTGGTCTTTAATTATCCCAACGAAGTTGGTCCAAAATTAACCAAACTTTAAAAATTCAATACCAATTTTGGTAGTTGGGTAACTTTCTAGGAATTGTCCAATTGGAATTTGGGTCCAATTGGAGTTCGGAAGTTGGGATAATTTTCGAAGTTGGTTCAAAATTATCCCAACTTCGAAAATACAATACTGATATTTTTAAGTCGGGATAATTTTCGAAGTTGGTCCAATTGGAATTTGGGTCCTATTGGAAATTAGTCCATTAGGAATTCGAGTCCAATTGGAAATTGGGTCCAATTGGAAATTGGGTCCAATTGGAATTTGGGTCCAATTGGAATTTGGGTCCAATTGGAATTTAGAAGTTGGGACAATTTTCGAAGTAGGTCCAAAATTATCCCAACTTCGAAAATGCAATACTAATTTTGGAAGTTGGGATAATTTTCGAAGGTTTTCCAAAATTATCCCAACTTCGAAAATTTATTTATTTATTTATTTATTTATTTATTTAATGTCAACTATACACAGTCGACAGAAATTTAAAATTAAATGTAAAATTAAAATTAAATTTAAAAAATAATTAAATTATATATATTAAATATTTAAAAATATAAAATTAGAATTAAATTAAAGGAAAATATGAAATAAAAATAATAAATAAATAGTTCTGGGGTGAGTAAATGTAAATTGATTCAACATTCGTTGCTAGGATTGGGGAAACCCAGGAAAACCCAATCAAATCAATGACCACCACCAGAGATTAATTGATTAATGTGTGCGTAAATGTTCTAAGATTAAGGCTTTATTGGTAGAAATAGAAGACTCTAATCTAATAACCCTGTAAAGTCTGTTAAACTCAGAACATAGTACTCTAAAAGGTTCATGCATAAGGTAATTAGTAGGGCAAGTGCTAATTGTTAATAAGGAAAAGAAACGGGTAGATCTGATAGGAATTGAAAAGTTTAATTTGTTAAGCAAGAAAGGAGAGTTAATATCACCATTGATAAGTTTCAGAATGAAAGTTAAAGAAGATTAATTAATAGTAATCTACTAGGATATGGCGGAAGGTTAAGTTGTGGTGACCAGTTTAAGTTTCTTAGTGCGAAAATTAGAAACTTCTTTTGCACCGATTCGATTTTGTCTTTATAAGTCTGATACTGTGGAGACCACAAACAGGACCCATACTCGAGGATGGGACGTACCAGAGAGACATAAAGCTGTTTAGTCGTATAAGGGTCATTGAATTCCTTAGACCAACGCTTAATGAAACCTAAGACCTTCATGGCTTTATTTACCATGAACTCAATGTGATCGTTGACTGAGAGTTTACGATCAAGTAAGATGCCTAGGTCATTAATTTGAGATATATTCTCAAGAAGATGGCCGTCTAACAAATATTGAACATGCACAGGTTGTGTTCTGCAAAAAAAGTCATGGCTTTGCACTTTGAGCAATTTAGGGCAATTAGATTGGTTTTACACCATGAATTGAAAATATTTAGATCAGCTTGCAACACAGATGCAGAAATAGGATCCTTATAAGAGAGGCATAATTTAACGTCATCTGCATACATCAAAACAGCACTATTCTTAATAATAGACGGAAGGTCATTAATAAATAAATTGAAAAGCAATGGTCCGAGGTGGCTACCTTGGGGCACTCCTGAATAAACAAAGATCTGCTTAGAAAGGGCAGAATTGAACATAACTCTTTGAGTTCTATTTTTAAGATAATTGGAAATCCAGTTCATAAGAGTATGAGGAAAACCAAAAAGCGATAACTTGTGCAATAGGAGAGTATGGTTTACGGAATCAAATGCTTTACTGAAGTCAGTGTAGATAACATCCGTTTGCATCGTGCTATAAAACCCACTAATGACAATAGAGGAGAGTTCCAATAAGTTTGTTGTAGTAGATTTGGATCTCACAAAGCCATGCTGGGTTGGTGAGATGATTGAGCTACATAAGTGTTGCAGTTGAGAAGTAATGATTTTCTCGAATAATTTAGGAATAGCAGACAACTTAGAAATAGCTCTATAGTTCATGACGTCAGATTTAGAGCCTTTTTTGTGTAAGGGAATAACATAAGATTCTTTCCATAATTTAGGAAATAATCCGGTCGAAATGGACAAACAAAAAGAGTTTAAGAATTGGCTTACAGAGCGAATTTGCACAGTATCTGAGAACACAGACAGGCACCCCATCTGGCCCAGGAGAAAAAGATGGCTTGACCAGACTCAGCTCACAACCTAACGAACTTTCCGTAATCTGCGGACCGAAAACAGAGTTAGATGGATAGATTGTATAAGGATAAGGACACTTAGAATCGTAAATCTTAGACGAATAAGTATCCTGGAAAAAATCTGCAAATAAGTCCGAAATATATTGATCGGTACTAGCTGTTTTCTCGTTAAGAGTTAAGGAAGAAGGATATGTAGCAGTTCGCCGTTTTAGATTTACGAAGTTGTAAAACTGCTTAGGATTTTTAGCAAATTGTAATCTACAGCGAGTTAAGTATGCACTATAGCAACGGTGGTTCAAAGTATCAAAGCCAGACTTAGCACTAACATACCTTGAAAAATCAGTAAGCCTACCAGATAATTTAAACTTTTTGTAAAGTTTAGATTTCAAATTTTTAAGTCTACAAAGTTCCCTAGAGAACCAAGGAAGTTTTGTAGACTTAGAATGATACACCCTAGGAACATGTATTTCAAAAATAGAGTTAATAGCTCTATAAAAAATGTCTATCGCACCTTCTAAATTAATTAGAAGAGTACAATTCAATACTACAAATGCAATACTAATTTTTTTAGTTGGGATAATTTTCGAAGTTGGTCCAAAATTATCCCAACTTCGAAAATGCTATATTATTTTTTTTTAAGGTGGGATAATTTTCGAAGTTGGTCCAATTGGAATTTGGGTCCAATTGAATTTTGGGTCCAGTTGGAATTTGCGTCCAATTGGAAATTGGGTCCAATTGGAAATTGGGTCCAATTGGAAATTGGGTCCACTTGGAAATTGGGTCCAATTGGAAATTGGATCCAATTGGAAATTGGGTCCAATTGGAAATCCTAAATTATCCCAACGAAGTTGGTCCAAAATTAACCCAACTTTGAAAATTCAATACCAACTATGGTAGTTTGGTCAATTTTCTAAATTGGTCCAATTGGAATTTGGGTCCAATTGGAATTTGGGTCCAATTGGAATTTGGGTTCAATTGGAATTTCGAAGTTTGGATAGTTTTCGAAATTGGTCCAAAATTATCCCAACTTCGAAAATGCAATACTAATTTTTTAAGATGGGATAATTTTCGAAGTTGGTCCAAAATTATTCCAACTTCGAAAATGCAATACTAATTTTATAAATTTGGGATAATTTTCGAAGTTGGTCCAATTGGAATATGGGTCCAATTGAAATTTGGGTCCAGTTGGAATTTGGGTG
Source organism: Drosophila quadrilineata (assembly GCA_018150725.1). Lineage (NCBI taxonomy): Eukaryota > Metazoa > Arthropoda > Insecta > Diptera > Drosophilidae > Drosophila > Drosophila quadrilineata. Next base: position 71,131 of record JAECWN010000048.1, read on the forward strand.
CAATTGGAAATTGGGTCCAATTAGAAATTGGTCCAATTGGAATTTGGGTCCAATTGGAAATTGGGTCCAATTGGAATTTGGGTCCAATTGGAATTTGGAAGTTGGGATAATTTTCGAAGTTGGTCCTAAATTATCCCAACGAAGTTGGTCCAAATTAACCGAACTTTGAAAATTCAATACCAATTTTGGCAGTTGGGTCACTTTTCGAAATTGGTTGAATTGGAATTTGGGTCCAATTGGAATTTGGGTTCAATTGGAATTTCGAAGTTTGAATAATTTTCGAAGTTGGTCCAAAATTATCCCAACTTCGAAAATGCAATACTAATTTTTTAAGATGGGATAATTTTCGAAGTTGGTGCAAAATTATTCCTACTTCGAAAATGCAATACTAATTTTATTAATTTGGGATAATTTTCGAAGTTGGTCCAATTGGAATTTAGGTCCAATTGGAATATGGGTCCAATTAGAATATAGGTCCAATTGAAAATTGGGTCCAATTGCAAATTGGGTCCAATTGCAAATTGGGTCCAATTGAAAATTGGGTCCAATTGAAAATTGGGTCCAATTGAATATTGGGTCCAATTGAAAATTGGGTCCAATTGAAAATTGGGTCCAATTGAAAATTGGGTCCAATTGAAAATTGGGTCCAATTGAAAATTGGGTCCAATTGAAAATTGGGTCCAATTGAAAATTGGGTCCAATTGAAAATTGGGTCCAATTGAAAATTGGGTCCAATTGAAAATTGGGTCCAATTGAAAATTGGGTCCAATTGAAAATTGGGTCCAATTGAAAATTGGGTCCAATTGAAAATTGGGTCCAATTGAAAATTGGGTCCAATTGAAAATTGGGTCCAATTGAAAATTGGGTCCAATTGAAAATTGGGTCCAATTGAAAATTGGGTCCAATTGAAAATTGGGTCCAATTGAAAATTGGGTCCAATTGAAAATTGGGTCCAATTGAAAATTGGGTCCAATTGAAAATTGGGTCCAATTGAAAATTGGGTCAAATTGAAAATTGGGTCAAATTGAAAATTGGGTCCAATTGGAATTTGGGTTCAATTGGAATTTCGAAGTTTGGATAATTTTCGAAGTTGGTCCAAAATTATCCCAACTTCGAAAATGCAATACTAATTTTTTAAGATGGGATAATTTTCGAAGTTGGTCCAAAATTATTCCAACTTCGAAAATGCAATACTAATTTTATAAATTTGGGGTAATTTTCGAAGTTGGTCCAATTGGAATATGGGTCCAATTGAAATTTGGGTCCAGTTGGAATTTGCGTGCAATTGGAAATTGGGTCCAATTAGAAATTGGTCCAATTGAAATTTGGGTCCAGTTGGAATTTGCGTGCAATTGGAAATTGGGTCCAATTAGAAATTGGTCCAATTGGAATTTGGGTCCAATTGGAAATTGGGTACAATTGGAATTTGGCTCCAATTGGACTTTAGAAGTTGGTATAATTTTCGAATTTCCAATTGGGTCCAATAGGCAATTGGGTCCAATGGAAATTGGTCCAATTGGAATTTGAGTCCAATTGAAATTTGGGTCCAATTGGAATTTGGGTCCATTTGGAAATTGGGTCCAATTGGAATTTGGGTCCAATTGGAATTTAGAAGTTGGGAAAAATTTCGAAGTTGGTCCTAAATTATCCCATCGAAGTTGATCCAATATTAACGCAACTTTGAAAATTCAATACCAATTTTGGTAGTTGGGTCAATTTTCTAAATTGTCCAATTGAAATTTGGCTCCAATAAGAATTTGGGTCCAATTGGAGTTTGGAAGTTGTGACAATTTCCGAAGTCGGTCCTAAATTATTTCAACAAAGTTGGTCCAAAATTAACCGAACTTTGAAAATTCAATACCAATATTGGTAGTTGGGTCAATTTTCTAAATTGGTACAAATGGAATTTGGGTCCAATTGGCATTTAGGTCTGATTGGAATTTGGGTCCAATTGGAATTTGGGTCCAATTGGACTTTGGGTCCAATTGGAAATTGGTCCAATTGGAATTTGGGTCCAATTGGAAATTGGTCCAATTGGAATTTGGGTCCAATTGGAAATTTGGTCCAATTGGAAATTGGGTCCAATTGAAATTGGGTCCAATTGGAATTTGGCTCCAATTGGATTTTAGAAGTTGGTACAATTTTCGAAGTCGGTCCTAATTTATCCCAACAAAGTTGGTCCAAAATTAACCCAACTTTGAAAATTCAATACCAATTTTGGTAGTTGGGTCAATTTTCTAAATTGGTACAATTGGAATTTGGGTCCAATTGGAGTTTGGAAGTTGGGACAATTTTCGAAGTCGGTCCTAAATTATCCCAACAAAGTTGGTCCAAAATGAACCCAACTTTGAAAATTCAATACCAATATTGGTAGTTGGGTCAATTTTCTAAATTGGTACAATTGTAATTTGGGTCCAATTGGCATTTAGGTCTGATTGGAAATTGGGTCCAATTGGAATTAGGGTCCAATTGGAATTTGGGTCAAATTGGAATTTGGGTCCAATTGGAAATTGATCCAATTGGAAATTGGGTCCAACTGGCAATTGGGTACAATTGGAATTTGGGTCCAATTGGAATTTGGGTCCAAGTGGAAATTGGATCCAATTGGATTTTGGGTCCAATTGGAAATTGGGTCCAATTGGAAATTGGGTCCAATTGGAAATTGGGTCCAATTGGGAATTGGATCCAATTGGAAATCCTAAATTATCCCAACGATGTTGGTCCATAATTAACCCATCTTTGAAAATTCAATACCAATTTTGGTAGTTGGGTCAAATTTCTAAATTGGTCCAATTGGAATTTGGGTCCAATTGGAATTTGGAAGTTGGGATAATTTACGAAGTTGGGCCAAAATTATCCCAACTTCGAAAATGCAATACTATTTTTTTTTAAGTTGGGATACTTTTCGAAGTTGGTCCAATTGGAAATTGGGTCCAATTGGAATTCGGGTCCAATTGGAAATTGGGTCCAATTAGAAATTGGTCCAATAGGAATTTGGGTCCAATTGGAAATTGGGCCCAATTGGAATTTGGGTCAAATTGGACCTTGGCTCCAATTGGAATTTGGGTCCAATTGGAAATTGGTCCAATTGGAATTTGGGTCCAATTGGAAATTGGGTCCAATTGGAATTTGGCTCCAATTGGATTTTAGAAGTTGGGACAATTTTCGAAGTCGGTCCTAAATTATCCCAACAAAGTTGGTCCAAAATTAACCCAACTTTGAAAATTCAATACCAATTTTGGTAGTTGGGTCAATTTTCTAAATTGGTACAATTGAATTTGGGTCCAATTGGAATTTGGGTCCAATTGGAATTTGGGTCCAATTGGAATTTGGGTCCAATTGAATTTGGGTCCAATTGGAATTTGGGTCCAATTGGAGTTTGGAAGTTGGGACAATTTTCGAAGTCGGTCCTAAATTATCCCAACAAAGTTGGTCCAAAATTAACCCAACTTTGAAAATTCAATACCAATATTGGTAGTTGGGTCGATTTTCTAAATTGGTCCAATTGGCAATTGGGCCCAATAGGCAATTGAGGCCAATTGGAAATTGGGTCCAATTGGAATTTGGGTACAATTGGAATTTAGAAGTTGGAAAAATTTTCAAAGTTGGTCCTAAATTATCCCAACTTCGAAAATGCAATACTTATATTTTTAAGTCGGGATAATTTTCGAAGTTGGTCCAATTGGGATTTGGGTCCAATTGGAAATTAGTCCAATAGGAATTTTGGTCCAGTTGGAAATTGGGTCCAACTGGAATTTGGGTCCCATCGGAATTTGGGTCCAATTGGAATTTAGAAGATGGGACAATTTTCAAAGTTGGTCCTAAATTATCCCAACGAAGTTTGTCCAAAATTAACCCAACTTGGAAAATTCAATACCAATTTTGGTAGTTGGGTAAATTTTCTAAATTGATCCAATTGGAATTTGGGTCCAATTGGAATTTGGCTCCAATTGGATTTTAGAAGTTGGGACAATTTTCGAAGTTGGTTTTTAATTATCCCAACGAAGTTAGTCCAAAATTAACCAAACTCTGAAAATTCAATACCAATTTAAATAGTTGGAATTTGGGTCCAATTGGAATTTGGCTAAAATTGGATTTTAGAAGTTAAGACATTTTTCAAAGTTGGTCTTCAATTATCCCAACGAAGTTGGTCCAAAATTATCCCAACTTCGAAAATGCAATACTTATATTTTTAAGTCGGGATAATTTTCGAAGTTGGTCCAATTGGGATTTTGGTCCAATTGGAAATTAGTCCAATAGGAATTTGGGTCCAATTGGAAATTTGGTCCAATTGGAATTTGGGTCCAATCGGAATTTGAGTCCAATTGGAGTTTAGAAGTTGGGACAACTTTCAAAGTTGGTCCTAAATTATCCCAACGAAGTTAGTCCAAAATTAACCCAACTTTGAAAATTCAATACCAATTTTCATATTTGGAATTTGGGTCTAATTGGAATTTGCGAACAATTGGAATTTGGGTCCAATTGGAATTTGGGTCCAATTGGAATTTAGGTCCAATTGGAATTTGGAAGTTGGGATAATTTTCGAAGTTTGTCCTAAATTATCCCAACGAAGTTGGTCCAAAATTACCCAACTTTGAAAATTCAATACAAATTTTGGTAGTTGGGTCAATTTTCTAAATTGTCCAATTGGAATTTGGGTCCAACTAGAATTTGGGTCCAATTGGAATTTGGAAGTTGAGATAATTTTCGAGGTTGGTCCAAAATTATCTTAACTTCGAAAATGCAATACTAATTTTGGATGTTGGGATAATTTTCGAACTTTGTCCAATATTATCCCAACTTCGAAAATGCAATACTAATTTTCTAAAGTTGGAATAATTTTCGAAGTTGGACCATTTGGAAATTAGTCCAATTGAAATTTGGGTCCAATTTGAAATTAGTCCAATTGGAATTTGGGTCCAATTGGAAATTGGGTCCAATTGGAAATTGGGTCCAATTGGAAATTGGGTCCAATTGGAAATTGGGTCCAATTGGAATTTGGGTCCAATTGGAAATTAGAAGTTGCAAAATTTTCAAAGTTGGTCCTAAGTTATCCCAACGAAGTTGGTCCAAATTAACCCAACTTCGAAAATTCAATACCAATTTTGGAAGTTGGGATAATTTTCGAAGTTGGTCCAAAATTCGAAAATGCAATACTAATTTTTATATGTTGGGATAATTTTCGAAGTTGGTCCAATTGGAAATTGGGTCCAATTGGAAATTGGTTCCAATTGGAATTTGGCTCCAATTGGATTTTAGAAGTTGGGACAATTTTCGAAGTTGGTCTTTAATTATCCCCACGAAGTTGGTCCAAAATTAACCCAACTTTGAAAATGCAATACCAATATTGGTAGTTGGGTCAATTTTCTTAATTGGTATAATTGAAGTTTGGGTCCAATTGGCATTTGGGTCTGATTGGAATTTGAGTCCAATTGGAATTTGGATTCAATTGGAATTTGGGTCCAATTGGAAATTGATCAATTGGAAATTGGGTCCAATTGGCAATTGGGTCCAATTGGCAATTGGGTCCAATAGGCAATTGGGTCCAATTGGAAATCCTAAAATATCCCAACGAGGTTGGTCCATAATTAACCCAACTTTGAAAATTTAATACCAATTTGGTAGTTGGGTCAATTTTCTAAATTAGTCGAATTGGAATTTGGAAGTTAGGATAATTTTCGAAGTTGGTCCAAAATTATCCCAACTTCGAAAATGCAATACTATTTTTTTAAGTTGGGATAATTTTCGAAGTTGGTCCAATTGGAAATTGGGTCCAATTGGAAATTGGTCCAATTGGAATTTGGGTCCGATTGGAAATTGGGTCCAATTGGAAATTGGGTCTAATTGGAAATTGCGTCCAATTGGAATTTGGCTCCAATTGGATTTTAGAAGTTGGGACAATTTTCGAAGTTGGTCTTTAATTATCCCAACGAAGTTGGTCCAAAATTAACTCAACTTTGAAAATTCAATACCAATATTGGTAGTTGGGTCAATTTTCTAAATTGGTACAATTGGAATATGGGTCCAATTGGCATTTGGGTGTGATTGGAATTTGAGTCCAATTGGAATTTGGGTCCAATTGGAATTTGTGTCCAATTGGAAATTTTGTCCAATTGGCAATTGGGTCCTATTGGAAATTGGGTCCAATTGGAATTTGGCTCAAATTGAATTTGGGTCAAATTGGACTTTCGGTCCAATTGGAAATGGGGCAATTGGAAATTGGGTCCAATTAGAAATTGGTCCAATTAGAATTTGGGTCCAATTGGAAATTGGGTCCAATTGGAATTTGGGTCAAATTGGAATTTGGGTCCAAATGGAGTTTGGAAGTTGGGACAATTTTCAAAGGTGGTCCTAAATTATCCCAACGAAGTTGGTCCCATCTTTGAAAATTCAATACCAATTTTAGTAGTTGGGTCAATTTTCTAAACTGGTCCAATTGGAAATTGGGTCCAATTGGAAATGGGGTCCAATTGGAAATGGGGTCCAATTGGAATTTGGGTCCTATTGGAAATTGGGTCCAATTGGTAATTGGGTCCAATTGGAAATTGGGTGCAATTGAATATTGGGTCCAATTGGAATTTGGCTACAATTGAATTTTAGAAGTTGGGACAATTTTCGAAGTCGGTCCTAAATTATCCCAACAAAGTTGGTCCAAAATTAATCCAACTTTGAAAATTCAATACCAATTTTGGTAGTTAGGTCAATTTTCTTAATTGGTACAATTAGAATTTGGGTCCAAATGGAGTTTGGAAGTTGGGACAATTTTAGAAGTCGGTCCAAAATTATCCCAACAAAGTTGGTCCAAAATTAACCCAACTTTGAAAATTCAATACCAAAATTGGTAGTTGTGTCAATTTTCTAAATTGGTACAATTGGAATTTGGTTCCAATTGGCATTTGGGGCTGATTGGAATTTGGGTCCAATTGGAATTTGGGTCCATTTGGAATTTGGGTCAAATTGGAATTTGGGTCAAATTGGACTTTCGGTCCAATTGGAAATGGGGCAATTGGAAATTGGGTCCAATTAGAAATTGGTCCAATTAGAATTTGGGTCCAATTGGAAATTGGGTCCAATTGGAATTTGGGTCAAATTGGACTTTGGGTCCAATCGGAATTTGGGTCCAATTGGAATTTAGAAGTTGGGACAATTTTCAAAGGTGGTCCTAAATTATCCCAACGAAGTTGGTCCCATCTTTGAAAATTCAATACCAATTTTAGTAGTTGGGTCAATTTTCTAAACTGGTCAAATTGGAAATTGGGTCCTATTGGAATTTGGGTCCAATTGGAATCTGGCTCCAATTGGAATTTGGGTCCAATTGAAATTTAGGTCCAATTGGAATTTGGAAGTTGGGATAATTTTCGAAGTTGGTCCTAAATTATCCCAACGAAGTTGGTCCAAAATTAACCCAACTTTGAAAATTCAATACAAATTTTGGTAGTTGGGTCAATTTTCTAAATTGTCCAATTGGAATTTGGGTCCAATTAGAATTTGGGTCCAATTGGAATTTGGATGTTTGGATAATTTTCGAGGTTGGTCCAAAATTATCCCAACTTCGAAAATGCAATACTATTTTTTTAAGTTGGTCCAATTGGAAATTGGGTCCAATTGGAATTCGAGTCCAGTTGGAATTTGGGTCCAATTGGAATTTGGGTCCAATTGAATTTTGGGTCCAGTTGGAAATTGGGTCCAATTGGATATTGGGTCCAATTGGAAATTGGGTCTAATTGGAATTTGGGACCAATTGGAAATTAGTCCAATTGGAATTTGGGTCCAATTGGAAATTGGGTCCAATTGGAAATTTTGTCCAATTGGAATTTGGGTCCAAATGGAATTTGGAAGTTGGAAAAATTTTAAAAGTTGGTCCTAAATTATCCCAACGAAGTTGGTCCAAAATTAACCCAACTTTGAAAATTTAATACCAATTTTGGTAGTTGGGTTAATTTTCTAAAGTGTTCAATTGGAATTTGGGTCCAATTAGAATTTGGGTCCAATTGGAATTTGGAAGTTGGGATAATTTCCGAAGTTGGTCCAAAATTATCCCAACTTCGAAAATGCAATACTAATTTTGGAAGTTGGGATAATTTTCGAAGTTGGTCCAAAATTATCCCAACTTCGAAAATGCAATACTAATTATTTAAAGTTAGGATAATTTTTGAAGTTGGTCCAATTGGAAATTGGGTCCAATTGGAAATTGGTCCAATTGGAAATTGGGCCAATTAGAAATTGGGTCAAATTGGACTTTGGGTCCAATTGGAAATTGGTCCAAAGGGAATTAGGGTCCAATTGGAATTTGGTCCAATTGGAATTTGGGTCAAATTGGAATTTGGGTCAAATTGGAATTTGGGTCCAAATGGAGTTTGGAAGTTGGGACAATTTTCAAAGGTGGTCCTAAATTATCCCAACGAAGTTGGTCCCATCTTTGAAAATTCAATACCAATTTTAGTAGTTGGGTCAATTTTCTAAACTGGTCCAATTGGAAATTGGGTCCAATTGGAAATGGGGTCCAATTGGAAATGGGGTCCAATTGGAATTTGGGTCCTATTGGAAATTGGGTCCAATTGGTAATTGGGTCCAATTGGAAATTGGGTGCAATTGAATATTGGGTCCAATTGGAATTTGGCTACAATTGAATTTTAGAAGTTGGGACAATTTTCGAAGTCGGTCCTAAATTATCCCAACAAAGTTGGTCCAAAATTAATCCAACTTTGAAAATTCAATACCAATTTTGGTAGTTGGGTCAATTTTCTTAATTGGTACAATTAGAATTTGGGTCCAAATGGAGTTTGGAAGTTGGGACAATTTTAGAAGTCGGTCCAAAATTATCCCAACAAAGTTGGTCCAAAATTAACCCAACTTTGAAAATTCAATACCAAAATTGGTAGTTGTGTCAATTTTCTAAATTGGTACAATTGGAATTTGGTTCCAATTGGCATTTGGGGCTGATTGGAATTTGGGTCCAATTGGAATTTGGGTCCATTTGGAATTTGGGTCAGAATTGGAATTTGGGTCAAATTGGACTTTCGGTCCAATTGGAAATGGGGCAATTGGAAATTGGGTCCAATTAGAAATTGGTCCAATTAGAATTTGGGTCCAATTGGAAATTGGGTCCAATTGGAATTTGGGTCAAATTGGACTTTGGGTCCAATCGGAATTTGGGTCCAATTGGAATTTAGAAGTTGGGACAATTTTCAAAGGTGGTCCTAAATTATCCCAACGAAGTTGGTCCCATCTTTGAAAATTCAATACCAATTTTAGTAGTTGGGTCAATTTTCTAAACTGGTCAAATTGGAAATTGGGTCCTATTGGAATTTGGGTCCAATTGGAATCTGGCTCCAATTGGAATTTGGGTCCAATTGAAATTTAGGTCCAATTGGAATTTGGAAGTTGGGATAATTTTCGAAGTTGGTCCTAAATTATCCCAACGAAGTTGGTCCAAAATTAACCCAACTTTGAAAATTCAATACAAATTTTGGTAGTTGGGTCAATTTTCTAAATTGTCCAATTGGAATTTGGGTCCAATTAGAATTTGGGTCCAATTGGAATTTGGATGTTTGGATAATTTTCGAGGTTGGTCCAAAATTATCCCAACTTCGAAAATGCAATACTATTTTTTTAAGTTGGTCCAATTGGAAATTGGGTCCAATTGGAATTCGAGTCCAGTTGGAATTTGGGTCCAATTGGAATTTGGGTCCAATTGAATTTTGGGTCCAGTTGGAAATTGGGTCCAATTGGATATTGGGTCCAATTGGAAATTGGGTCTAATTGGAATTTGGGACCAATTGGAAATTAGTCCAATTGGAATTTGGGTCCAATTGGAAATTGGGTCCAATTGGAAATTTTGTCCAATTGGAATTTGGGTCCAAATGGAATTTGGAAGTTGGAAAAATTTTAAAAGTTGGTCCTAAATTATCCCAACGAAGTTGGTCCAAAATTAACCCAACTTTGAAAATTTAATACCAATTTTGGTAGTTGGGTTAATTTTCTAAAGTGTTCAATTGGAATTTGGGTCCAATTAGAATTTGGGTCCAATTGGAATTTGGAAGTTGGGATAATTTCCGAAGTTGGTCCAAAATTATCCCAACTTCGAAAATGCAATACTAATTTTGGAAGTTGGGATAATTTTCGAAGTTGGTCCAAAATTATCCCAACTTCGAAAATGCAATACTAATTATTTAAAGTTAGGATAATTTTTGAAGTTGGTCCAATTGGAAATTGGGTCCAATTGGAAATTGGTCCAATTGGAAATTGGGCCAATTAGAAATTGGGTCAAATTGGACTTTGGGTCCAATTGGAAATTGGTCCAAAGGGAATTAGGGTCCAATTGGAATTTGGTCCAATTGGAATTTGGGTCCAATTGGAAATTGGGCCCAATTGGAATTTGGCTCCAATTGGATTCTAGAAGTTGGGACAATTTTCGAAGTCGGTCCTAAATTATCCCAAGAAAGTTGGTCCAAAATTAACCCAACTTTGAAAATTCAATACCAATTTTGGTAGTTGGGTCAATTTTCTAAATTGGTACAATTGGAATTTGGGTCCAATTGGCATTTGGGTCTGATTGGAATTTGGCTCCAATTGGAATTTGGCTCCAACTGAAATTTGTGTCCAATTGGAAATTGGGTCCAATTGGAAATTGGGTCCAATTGGAAATTGGTCCAATTGGAAATTGGGTCCAATTGGCAATTGGGTCAATTTTCTAAATTGGTCCAATTGGAATTTGGGTCCAATTGGAATTTGGGTCCAATTGGAATTTGGAAATTAGGATAATTTTCGAAGTTGATCCAATTGGAAATTGGGTCCAATTGGAATTCGGGTCCAATTGGAAATTGGGTCCAATTGGAATTTGGGTCAAATTGGATTTTGGGTCTAATTGGAAATGGGTGCAATTGGAAATTGGGTCCAATTGGAAATTGGTCCAATTGGAATTTGGGTCCAATTGGAAATTGGGTCCAATTGGAAATTGGGTCCAGCTGGAAATTGGGTCCAATTGGAAATTGGATTCAATTGGAAATTGGGTCCAATTGGAAATTGGATCCAATTGGAAATTGGGTCCAATTGGAAATCCTAAATTATCCCAACGAAGTTGGTCCAAAATTAACCCAACTTTTAAAATTCAATACCAACTTTGGTAGTTGGGTCAATTTTCTAAGTTGGTCCAATTGGAATTTGGGTCCAATTGGAATTTGGGTTCAATTGGAATTTCGAAGTTTGGATAATTTTCGAAGTTGGTCCAAAATTTTCCCAACTTCGAAAATGCAATACTAATTTTCTTAAGTTGGGATAATTTTCGAAGTTGGTCCAATTGGAATTTGGGTCCAATTGAAATTTGGGTCCAGTTGGAATTTGGGTCCAATTGGAATTTGGCTCCAATTGAATTTTGGATCCAGTTGGAAATTGGGTCCAATTGGATATTGGGTCCAAATGGAAGTCCCAAATTATCACAACGAATTTGGTCCAAAGTTAACCCAACTTTGAAAATTCAATACCAACTTTGGTAGTTGGGTAAATTTTCTAAATTGGTCCAATTGGAAACTGGGTCCAATTGGAAATTGGTCCTATTGAAATTTGGGTCCAATTGAAAATTAGGTCCAATTGGAAATTGTGTCCAATTGGGTCCATTTGAAATTCGGCTCCATTTGAAATTTGGGTCCAATTGGAATTTAGAAGTTGGGACAATTTGCGAAGTTGGTCCAAAATTTTCCCAACGAAGTTGGTCCAAAACTAACCAAACTTTGAAAATTCAATACCAATTTTGGTAGTTGGGTTAATTTTTTAAATTGGTCCACTTGGAATTTTGTTCTAATTGGAATTTGGGTCCAATTAGAATTTGGGTCCAATTGGAAATTAGGTCCAATTGGAAATTGGGTCCAATTGGAAATTGGGTCCAATTGGAAATTGGGTCCAATTGAAAATTGGGTCAAATTGGACTTTGGGTCCAATTGAAAATTGGGTCCAATTGGAAATTGGTCCAATTGGAATTTGGGTCCAATTGGAAATTGGTCCAATTGGAATTTGGGTCCAATTGGAATTTGGGTCCAATTGGAATTTAGAAGTTGGAAAAATTTTCGAAGTTGGTCCTAAATTATCCCAACGAAGTTGATCCAATATTAACCCAACTTTGAAAATTCAATACCAATTTTGGTAGTTGGGTCAATTTTCTAAATTGTAATATTGAAATTTGGGTCCAATTAGAATTTGGGTCCAATTGGAATTTGAAAGTTGGGATAATTTTCGAAGTTGGTCCAAAATTATCCCAACTTCGAAAATGCAATACTAATTTTTTAGTTGGGATAATTTTCGAAGTTGGTCCAAAATTATCCCAACTTCGAAAATGCAATACTAATTTTCTTAAGTTGGGATAGTTTTCGAAGTTGGTCCAATTGGAATTCGGGTCCAATTGGAAATTGGGTCCAATTGGAAATTGGGTCCAATTGGAAATTGGGTCCAACTGGAAATTGGGTCCAATTGAAATTGGATCCAATTGGAAATTGGGTCCAATTGGAAATCCTAAATTATCCAAACGAAGTTGGTCCAAAATTAACCCAACTTTTAAAATTCAATACCAACTTTGGTAGTTGGGTCAATTTTCTAAATTGGTCCAATTGGAATTTGGGTCCAATTGGAATTTGGGTTCAATTGGAATTTCGAAGTTTGGATAATTTTCGAAGTTGGTCCAAAATTTTCCCAACTTCGAAAATGCAATACTAATTTTTTAAGATGGGATAATTTTCGAAGTTGGTTCAAAAGTATTCCAACTTCGAAAATGCAATACTAATTTTCTTAAGTTGGGATAATTTTCGAAGTTGGTCCAATTGGAATTTGGGTCCAATTGAAATTTGGGTCCAGTTGGAATTTGGGTCCAATTGGAATTTGGGTCCAATTGAATTTTGGGTCCAGTTGGAAATTGGGTCCAATTGGATATTGGGTCCAAATGGAAGTCCCACATTATCACAACGAAGTTGGTCCAAAGTTAACCCAACTTTGAAAATTCAATACCAACTTTGGTAGTTGGGTAAATTTTCTAAATTGGTCCAATTGGAAACTGGGTCCAATTGGAATTTGGCTCCAATTGGAAATTGGTCCTATTGGAATTTGGGTCCAATTGAAAATTAGGTCCAATTGGAAATTGTGTCCAATTGGAAATTGGGTCCATTTGAAATTCGGCTCTATTTGAAATTTGGGTCCAATTGGAATTTAGAAGTTGGGACAATTTGCGAAGTTGGTCCTAAATTTTCCCAACGAAGTTGGTACAAAACTAACCCAACTTTGAAAATTCAATACCAATGTTGGTAGTTGGGTTAATTTTTTAAATTGGTCCACTTGGAATTTGGGTCCAATTGGAATTTGGGTCCAATTGAATTTTGGGTCCAGTTGGAAATTGGGTCCAATTGGATATTGGGTCCAATTGGAAATTGGGTCCAATTGGAATTTGGGACCAATTGGAAATTAGTCCAATTGGAATTTGGGTCCAATTGGAAATTGGTTCCAATTGGAAATTGGGTCCAATTGGAAATTGGGTCCAATTGGAAATTGGGTCCAACTGGAAATTGGGTCCAATTGGAAATTGGGTCCAATTGGAAATCCTAAATTATCCAAACGAAGTTGGTCCAAAATTAACCCAACTTTTAAAATTCAATACCAACTTTGGTAGTTGGGTCAATTTTCTAAATTGGTCCAATTGGAATTTGGGTCCAATTGGAATTTGGGACCAATTGGAAATTAGTCCAATTGGAATTTGGGTCCAATTGGAAATTGGTTCCAATTGGAAATTGGGTCCAATTGGAAATTGGGTCCAATTGGAAATTTTGTCCAATTGGAATTTGGGTCCAAATGGAATTTGGGTCCAAATGGAATTTGGAAGTTGGAAAAATTTTAAAAGTTGGTCCTAAATTATCCCAACGAAGTTGGTCCAAAATTAACCCAACTTTGAAAATTTAATACCAATTTTGGTAGTTGGGTTAATTTTCTAAAGTGTTCAATTGGAATTTGGGTCCAATTAGAATTTGGGTCCAATTGGAATTTTGAAGTTGGGATAATTTCCGAAGTTGGTCCAAAATTATCCCAACTTCGAAAATGCAATACTAATTTTGGAAGTTGGGATAATTTTCGAAGTTGGTCCAAAATTATCCCAACTTCGAAAATGCAATACTAATTATTTAAAGTTAGGATAATTTTTGAAGTTGGTCCAATTGGAAATTGGGTCCAATTGGAAATTGGGTCCAATTGGAAATTGGTCCAATCGGAAATTGGGCCAATTGGAAATTGGGTCAAATTGGACTTTGGGTCCAATTGGAAATTGGTCCAAAGGGAATTAGGTCCAATTGGAATTTGGTCCAATTGGAATTTGGGTCCAATTGAAATTGGGCCCAATTGGAATTTGGCTCCAATTGGATTCTAGAAGTTGGGACAATTTTCGAAGTCGGTCCTAAATTATCCCAACAAAGTTGGTCCAAAATTAACCCAACTTTGAAAATTCAATACCAATTTTGGTAGTTGGGTCAATTTTCTAAATTGGTACAATTGGAATTTGGGTCCAATTGGCATTTGGGTCTGATTGGTATTTGGCTCCAATTGGAATTTGGCTCCAACTGAAATTTGTGTCCAATTGGAAATTGGGTCCAATTGGAAATTGGGTCCAATTGGAAATTGGGTCCATTGGAAATTGGTCCAATTGGAAATTGGGTCCAATTGGCAATTGGGTCAATTTTCTAAATTGGTCCAATTGGAATTTGGGTCCAATTGGAATTTGGGTCCAATTGGAAATTGGGTCCAATTGGAATTCGGGTCCAATTGGAATTTGGGTCCAATTGGAATTCGGGTCCAATTGGAAATTGGGTCCAATTGGAATTTGGGTCAAATTGGATTTTGGGTCTAATTGGAAATGGGTGCAATTGGAAATTGGGTCCAATTGGAAATTGGTCCAATTGGAATTTGGGTCCAATTGGAAATTGGGTCCAATTGGAAATTGGGTCCAATTGGAAATTGGGTCCAGCTGGAAATTGGGTCCAATTGGAAATTGGATTCAATTGGAAATTGGGTCCAATTGGAAATTGGATCCAATTGGAAATTGGATCCAATTGGAAATTGGGTCCAATTGGAAATCCTAAATTATCCCAACGAAGTTGGTCCAAAATTAACCCAACTTTTAAAATTCAATACCAACTTTGGTAGTTGGGTCAATTTTCTAAGTTGGTCCAATTGGAATTTGGGTCCAATTGGAATTTGGGTTCAATTGGAATTTCGAAGTTTGGATAATTTTCGAAGTTGGTCCAAAATTTTCGCAACTTCGAAAATGCAATACTAATTTTCTTAAGTTGGTATAATTTTCGAAGTTGGTCCAATTTGAATTTGGGTCCAATTGAAATTTGGGTCCAGTTGGAATTTGGGTCCAATTGGAATTTGGGTCCAATTGAATTTTGGGTCCAGTTGGAAATTGGGTCCAATTGGATATTGGGTCCAAATGGAAGTCCCAAATTATCACAACGAATTTGGTCCAAAGTTAACCCAACTTTGAAAATTCAATACCAACTTTGGTAGTTGGGTAAATTTTCTAAATTGGTCCAATTGGAAACTGGGTCCAATTGGAATTTGGCTCCAATTGGAAATTGGTCCTATTGGAATTTGGGTCCAATTGAAAATTAGGTCCAATTGGAAATTGTGTCCAATTGGGTCCATTTGAAATTCGGCTCCATTTGAAATTTGGGTCCAATTGGAATTTAGAAGTTGGAAAAATTTTCGAAGTTGGTCCTAAATTATCCCAACGAAGTTGATCCAATATTAACCCAACTTTGAAAATTCAATACCAATTTTGGTAGTTGGGTCAATTTTCTAAATTGTACAATTGAAATTTGGGTCCAATTAGAATTTGGGTCCAATTGGAATTTGAAAGTTGGGATAATTTTCGAAGTTGGTCCAAAATTATCCCAACTTCGAAAATGCAATACTAATTTTTTTAGTTGGGATAATTTTCGAAGTTGGTCCAAAATTATCCCAACTTCGAAAATGCAATACTAATTTTCTTAAGTTGGGATAATTTTCGAAGTTGGTCCAATTGGAATTCGGGTCCAATTGGAAATTGGGTCCAATTGGAAATTGGGTCCAATTGGAAATTGGGTCCAATTGGAAATTGGGTCCAATTGGAAATTGGGTCCAATTGGAAATTGGGTCCAACTGGAAATTGGGTCCAATTGGAAATTGGGTCCAATTGGAAATTGGGTCCAATTGGAAATCCTAAATTATCCAAACGAAGTTGGTCCAAAATTAACCCAACTTTTAAAATTCAATACCAACTTTGGTAGTTGGGTCAATTTTCTAAATTGGTCGAATTGGAATTTGGGTCCAATTGGAATTTGGGTTCAATTGGAATTTCGAAGTTTGGATAATTTTCGAAGTTGGTCCAAAATTTTCCCAACTTCGAAAATGCAATACTAATTTTTTAAGATGGGATAATTTTCGAAGTTGGTTCAAAGTATTCCAACTTCGAAAATGCAATACTAATTTTCTTAAGTTGGGATAATTTTCGAAGTTGGTCCAATTGGAATTTGGGTCCAATTGAAATTTGGGTCCAGTTGGAATTTGGGTCCAATTGGAATTTGGGTCCAATTGAATTTTGGGTCCAGTTGGAAATTGGGTCCAATTGGATATTGGGTCCAAATGGAAGTCCCACATTATCACAACGAAGTTGGTCCAAAGTTAACCCAACTTTGAAAATTCAATACCAACTTTGGTAGTTGGGTAAATTTTCTAAATTGGTCCAATTGGAAACTGGGTCCAATTGGAATTTGGCTCCAATTGGAATTTGGCTCCAATTGGAAATTGGTCCTATTGGAATTTGGGTCCAATTGAAAATTAGGTCCAATTGGAAATTGTGTCCAATTGGAAATTGGGTCCATTTGAAATTCGGCTCTATTTGAAATTTGGGTCCAATTGGAATTTAGAAGTTGGGACAATTTGCGAAGTTGGTCCTAAATTTTCCCAACGAAGTTAGTACAAAACTAACCCAACTTTTTAAAATTCAATACCAATTTTGGTAGTTGGGTTAATTTTTTAAATTGGTCCACTTGGAATTTGGGTCTAATTGGAATTTGGGTCCAATTGGAAATTGGGTCCAATTGGAAATTGGGTCCAATTGGAAATTGGGTCCAATTGGAAATTGGGTCCAATTGGAAATTGGGTTCAATTGAAAATTGTGTCCAATTGGAAATTGTGTCCAATTGGAAATTGTGTCCAATTGGAAATTGGGTCCAATTGGAAATTGGGTCCAATTGGAAATTGGGTCCAATTGGAAATTGGGTCCCATTGGAAATTGGGTCCAATTGGAAATTGGGTCCAATTGGAAATTGGGTCCAATTGGAAATTGGGTCCAATTGGAAATTGGGTCCAATTGGAAATTGGGTCCAATTGGAAATTGGGTCCAATTGGAAATCCTAAATTATCCCAACGAAGTTGGTCCAAAATTAACCCAACTTTTAAAATTCAATACCAACTTTGGTAGTTGGGTCAATTTTCTAAGTTGGTCCAATTGGAATTTGGGTCCAATTGGAATTTGGGTTCAATTGGAATTTCGAAGTTTGGATAATTTTCGAAGTTGGTCCAAAATTTTCGCAACTTCGAAAATGCAATACTAATTTTCTTAAGTTGGTATAATTTTCGAAGTTGGTCCAATTTGAATTTGGGTCCAATTGAAATTTGGGTCCAGTTGGAATTTGGGTCGAATTGGAATTTGGGTCCAATTGGAAATTGGGTCCAATTGGAAATTGGGTCCAATTAAAAATTGGGTCAAATTGGACTTTGGGTCCAATTGAAAATTGGGTCCAATTGGAAATTGGTCCAATTGGAATTTGGGTCCAATTGGAATTTGGGTCCAATTGGAATTTGGGTCCAATTGGAATTTAGAAGTTGGAAAAATTTTCGAAGTTGGTCCTAAATTATCCCAACGAAGTTGATCCAATATTAACCCAACTTTGAAAATTCAATACCAATTTTGGTAGTTGGGTCAATTTTCTAAATTGTACAATTGAAATTTGGGTCCAATTAGAATTTGGGTCCAATTGGAATTTGAAAGTTGGGATAATTTTCGAAGTTGGTCCAAATTATCCCAACTTCGAAAATGCAATACTAATTTTTTTAGTTGGGATAATTTTCGAGTTGGTCCAAAATTATCCCAACTTCGAAAATGCAATACTAATTTTCTTAAGTTGGGATAATTTTCGAAGTTGGTCCAATTGGAATTCGGGTCCAATTGGAAATTGGGTCCAATTGGAAATTGGGTCCAATTGGAAATTGGGTCCAATTGGAAATTGGGTCCAATTGGAAATTGGGTCCAATTGGAAATTGGGTCCAATTGGAAATTGGGTCCAACTGGAAATTGGGTCCAATTGGAAATTGGGTCCAATTGGAAATCCTAAATTATCCAAACGAAGTTGGTCCAAAATTAACCCAACTTTTAAAATTCAATACCAACTTTGGTAGTTGGGTCAATTTTCTAAATTGGTCGAATTGGAATTTGGGTCCAATTGGAATTTGGGTTCAATTGGAATTTCGAAGTTTGGATAATTTTCGAAGTTGGTCCAAAATTTTCCCAACTTCGAAAATGCAATACTAATTTTTTAAGATGGGATAATTTTCGAAGTTGGTTCAAAAGTATTCCAACTTCGAAAATGCAATACTAATTTTCTTAAGTTGGGATAATTTTTCGAAGTTGGTCCAATTGGAATTTGGGTCCAATTGAAATTTGGGTCCAGTTGGAATTTGGGTCCAATTGGAATTTGGGTCCAATTGAATTTTGGGTCCAGTTGGAAATTGGGTCCAATTGGATATTGGGTCCAAATGGAAGTCCCACATTATCACAACGAAGTTGGTCCAAAGTTAACCCAACTTTGAAAATTCAATACCAACTTTGGTAGTTGGGTAAATTTTCTAAATTGGTCCAATTGGAAACTGGGTCCAATTGGAATTTGGCTCCAATTGGAATTTGGCTCCAATTGGAAATTGGTCCTATTGGAATTTGGGTCCAATTGAAAATTAGGTCCAATTGGAAATTGTGTCCAATTGGAAATTGGGTCCATTTGAAATTCGGCTCTATTTGAAATTTGGGTCCAATTGGAATTTAGAAGTTGGGACAATTTGCGAAGTTGGTCCTAAATTTTCCCAACGAAGTTAGTACAAAACTAACCCAACTTTTTAAAATTCAATACCAATTTTGGTAGTTGGGTTAATTTTTTAAATTGGTCCACTTGGAATTTGGGTCTAATTGGAATTTGGGTCCAATTGGAAATTGGGTCCAATTGGAAATTGGGTCCAATTGGAAATTGGGTCCAATTGGAAATTGGGTCCAATTGGAAATTGGGTCCAATTGGAAATTGGGTTCAATTGAAAATTGTGTCCAATTGGAAATTGGGTCCAATTGGAAATTGGGTCCAATTGAAATTGGGTCCAATTGAAATTGGGTCCAATTGGAAATTGGGTCCAATTGGAAATTGGGTCCAATTGGAAATTGGGTCCAATTGGAAATTGGGTCCAATTGGAAATTGGGTCCAATTGGAAATTGGGTCCAATTGGAAATTGGGTCCCATTGGAAATTGGGTCCAATTGGAAATTGGGTCCAATTGGAAATTGGGTCCAATTGGAAATTGGGTCCAATTGGAAATTGGGTTCAATTGAAAATTGGGTCCAATTGGAAATTGGGTTCAATTGAAAATTGTGTCCAATTGGAAATTGGGTCCAATTGGAAATTGGGTCCAATTGGATATTGGGTCCAATTGGAAATTGGGTCCAATTGGATATCCTAAATTATCCCAACGAAGTTGGTCCAAAATTAATCCAACGTGGAAAATTCAATACCAACTTTGGTAGTTGGGTCAATTTTCTAAATTGGTACAATTGGAATTTGGGTCCAATTGGAATTTGGGTTCAATTGGAATTTGGAAGTTTGGATAATTCTCGAAGTTGGTCCAAAATTATCCCAACTTCGAAAATGCAATACTAATTTTTTAAGATGGGATAATTTTGTTTCAGTTGGTCAAGAATTATTCCAACTTCGAAAATGCAATACTAATTTTATTAATTTGGGATAATTTCGAAGTTGGTCCAATTGGAATTTGGGTCCAATTGAAAATTGGGTCCAATTGAAAAATTGAAAATTGGGTCCAATTGAAAATTGGGTCCAATTGAAAATTGGGTCCAATTGGAAATTGGGTCCAATTGAAATTGGGTCCAATTGGAAATTGGGTCCAATTGGAAATTGGGTCCAATTGGAAATTGGGTCCAATTGGAAATTGGGTCCAATTGAAATTGGGTCCAATTGGAAATTGGGTCCAATTGGAAATTGGGTCCAATTGGAAATGGTCAATTTGGGTCTAATTGGAAATTGGGTCTAATTGGAAATTGGGTCCATTGGAAATTGGGTCCAATTGGAAATTGGGTCATATTGGAATATGGGTCCAATTGGAATATGGGTCCAATTGGAATATGGGTCCAATTGGAATATGGGTCCAATTGGAATATGGGTCCAATTGGAATTTGGGTCTAATTGGAAATTGGGTCCAGTGGAATATGGGTCCAATTGGAATTTAGGTCCAATTGGAATTTAGGTCCAATTGGATATTGGGTCCAATTGGAATTTTAAATTAAATCGGTAGCTAAGGTTTATTATAGGTTTTGAAAAATATTGCAAGGAAAGTGATAAATTGAAAAAAGTGTTTTTT
>JAECWN010000049.1:0-52500 GCA_018150725.1 Drosophila quadrilineata
ATTTTAGAAAATATTGTACAAAGATGAAAAATTAAAAAAATTGGCATTTTAAATAAGCAAAACCTCTCTGAAGCACTAATAACCCATAACTCTCAAATAGGTTAAACTGCAACTTAATTTGGAAAGTAAATTTCTGTATCACAATATATATAGATCACTTTATCAGTCGATTTGAATCAATATTTGAAAAAATGGCTAAGGTGA
Source organism: Drosophila quadrilineata (assembly GCA_018150725.1). Classification (NCBI taxonomy): domain Eukaryota; kingdom Metazoa; phylum Arthropoda; class Insecta; order Diptera; family Drosophilidae; genus Drosophila; species Drosophila quadrilineata. Next base: position 205 of record JAECWN010000049.1, read on the forward strand.
AAAAAATTGGCATTTTAAAAAATGCAAAATTCTCTGGAAACTTTAATAACCCATAACTCTTTCAAAAATAGGTTCAACTGCAACTTAATTTGGAAAGTAAATTTCTGGCATCTCAATATATATAAATCACTTTACCGAAGTCGATTTGAATCAATATTTTAGAAAAATGGCCAATGTCCAAAGGTGAAAAAAAAATTGGAATTTTTAAAAATGCAAAATTCTCTGGAAACTTTAATAACCCATAACTCTTTCAAAAAATGGTTAAACTGCAACTTAATTTGGAAAGTAAATTTCTGGCATCTCAATATATATAAATCACTTTACCGAAGTCGATTTGAATCAATATTTTAGAAAATATGTTAAAGGTAAAAAAGTTAAAAAATTGGCATTTTTAAAAATGCAAAATTCTTTGGAAACTTTAATAATCCATAACTCTTTCAAAATAGGTTTAATTGCAACTTAATTTGGAAAGTTAATTTCTGGCATCTCAATATATATAAATCACTTTACCGAAGTCGATTTGAATCAATATTTTAGAAAATATGGCCAAAAAAGGTGAAAAATTAAAAAATTGGCATTTTTAAAAAAGCAAAATTCTCTGGAAACTTTAATAACCCATAACTCTTTCAAAAAATGTTCAACTGCAACTTAATTTGGAAAGTAAATTTCTGGCATCTCAATATATATAAATCACTTTACCGAAGTCGATTTGAATCAATATTTTAGAAAATATGGCCAAAAAGGTGGAAAAATTAAAAAAATTGGCATTTTAAAAAATGCAAAATTCTCTGGAAACTTTAATAACCCATAACTCTTTCAAAATAGGTTCAACTGCAACTTTATTTGAAAAGTAAATATCGGGCATCTCAATATATATAAATCAGTTTACCGAAGTCGATTTGAATCAATATTTCAGAAAAAATGGCCAAAAAAGGTTAAAAAATTGGAATTTTTAAAAAAGCTAAATTCATTGGAAACTTTAATAACCCATAACTCTTTCAAAAAAGGTTAAACTACAACTTAATTTGGAAAGTAAATTTCTGTCATCAAAATATATATAAATCACTTTACCGAAGTCGATTTGAATCAATATTTTAGAAAATATGGCCAAAAAGGGTGAAAAATTAATAAAAATTGGCATTTTTAAAAATGCAGAATTCTTTGGAAACTTTAATAATCCATAACTCTTTCAAAATAGGTTCAATTGCAAATTAATTTGGAAAATTAATTTCTCACATTTAAGTATATATAAATCACTTTACCGAAGTCGATTTGAATCAATATTTTAGAAAATATGGCCTAAAAGGTGAAAAATTAAAAAAATTGGCATTTTTAAAAAGCAAAATTCTTTGGAAACTTTAATAACCCATAACTCTTTCAAAATAGGTTCAACTGCAACTTAATTTGGAAAGTAAATTTCTGGCATCTAAATATATATAAATCACTTTATCGAAGTCGATTTGAATCAATATTTTAGAAAATATGGCCAAAAGGTAAAAAATTAAAAAAATTTGCATTTTTAAAAATGCAAAATTCTTTGGAAAACTTTAATAACCCATAACTCTTTCAAAAATTGGTTCAACTGCAACTTAATTTGGAAAGTGAATTTCTGGCATCTCAATATATATTAATCACTTTACCGAAGTCGATTTGAATCAATATTTTAGAAAATATGGCCTAAAAAGGTGAAAATTAAAAAAATTGGCATTTTTAAAAATGCAAAATTCTTTGGAAACTTTAATAACCCATAACTCTTTCAAAAAAGGTTCAACTGCAACTTAATTTGGAAAGTAAATTTCTGGCATCTCAATATATATAAATCACTTTACCGAAGTCGATTTGAATCAATATTTTAGAAAATATGGCCAAAAAAGGTGAAAAATTAAAAAAATTGGCATTTTTAAAAAAGCAAAATTCTCTGGAAACTTTAATAACCCATAACTCTTTCAAAAATATGTTCAACTGCAACTTAATTTGGAAAGTAAATTTCTGGCATCTCAATATATATAAATCACTTTACCGAAGTCGATTTGAATCAATATTTTAGAAAATATGGCCAAAAAGGTGAAAAAATTAAAAAAATTGGCATTTTTAAAAAAGCAAAATTCTTTGGAAACTTTAATAACCCATAACTCTTTCAAAATAGGTTCAACTGCAACTTAATTTGGAAAGTAAATTTCTGGCATCTCAATATATATAAATCACTTTACCGAAGTCGATTTGAATCAATATTTTAGAAAAAATGGCCAAAAAGGTGAAAAATTAAAAAATTGGCATTTTTAAAAAAGCAAAATTCTTTGGAAACTTTAATAACCCATAACTCTTTCAAAATAGGTTCAACTGCAACTTAATTTGGAAAGTAAATTTCTGGCATCACAATATATATAAATCACTTTACCGAAGTCGATTTGAATCAATATTTTAGAAAATATGGCCAAAAGGGTGAAAAATTGGAATTTTAAAAATTGGAAAAATACAAACTCTTTTTGGAAACTTTAATTAATTCAAAGTAAATCTTTCAAAATATATTCACTTGAAGTGATTTGGAATAATTTGAATGTTAAAGGTAAAATTAAAAAAATTGGCATTTTTAAAAATGCAAAATTCTTTGGAAACTTTAATAATCCATAACTCTTTCAAAATAGGTTCAATTGCAAATTAATTTGGAAAATTAATTTCTCACATCTGAGTAATATATAAATCACTTTACCGAAGTCGATTTGAATCAATATTTTAGAAAATATGGCCTAAAAGGTAAAAAAAAAATTGGCATTTTTAAAAATGCAAAATTCTTTGGAAACTTTAATAATCCATAACTCTTTCAAAATAGGTTCAACTGCAACTTAATTTGGAAAGTAAATTTCTGGCATCTCAATATATATAAATCACTTTACCGAAGTCGATTTGAATCAATATTTTAGAAAATATGGCTAAAAAGGTGAAAAAATTGGCATTTTTAAAAAAGCAAAATTCTTTGGAAACTTTAATAACCCATAACTCTTTCAAAATAGGTTCAACTGCAACTTAATTTGGAAAAGTAAATTTCTGGCATCTCAATATATATAAATCACTTTACCGAAGTCGATTTGAATCAATATTTTAGAAAATATGGCCAAAAGGTGAAAAATGGTGAAAAAAAATTGGAATTTTAAAAATGCAAAATTCTTTGGAAACTTTAATAACCCATAACTCTTTCAAAAAGGTTCAACTGCAACTTAATTTGGAAAGTAAATTTCTGGCATCTCAATATATATAATATCAGTGTCGATTTGAATCAATATATGTCCTAAAAGGTTAAAAATTAAAAAAATTGGCATTTTTAAAAATGCAAAATTCTCTTGAAACTTTAATAACCCATAACTCTTTCAAAAAAGGTTCAACTGCAACTTAATTTGGAAAGTAAATTTCTGGCATCTCAATATATATAAATCACTTTACCGAAGTCGATTTGAATCAATATTTTAGAAAATATGGCCAAAAAGGTGAAAAATTAAAAAAATTGGCATTTTTAAAAATGCAAAATTCTTTGGAAACTTTAATAACCCATAACTCTTTCAAAATAGGTTCAACTGCAACTTAATTTGGAAAGTAAATTTCTGGCATCTCAATATATATAAATCACTTTACCGAAGTCGATTTGAATCAATATTTTAGAAAATATGGCCAAAAAGGTGAAAAATTAAAAAATTGGCATTTTTAAAAATGCAAAATTCTTTGGAAACTTTAATAACCCATAACTCTTTCAAAAAAGGTTCAACTGCAATTTAATTTTTAAAGTAAATTTCTGGCATCAAATATATATAAATCACTTTATCGAAGTCGATTTGAATCAATATTTTAGAAAAAATGGCCAAAAAGGTGAAAAAAATTGGAATTTTTAAAAAAGCTAAATTCTTTGGAAACTTTAATAACCCATAACTCTTTCAAAATAGGTTCAACTGCAACTTAATTTTTAAAGTAAATTTCTGGCATCAAAATATATATAAATCACTTTATCGAAGTCGATTTGAATCAATATTTTAGAAAATATGGCCTAAAAGGTGAAAAAATTAAAAAAATTGGCATTTTAAAAATGCAAAATTCTTTGGAAACTTTAATAACCCATAACTCTTTCAAAATAGGTTCAACTGCAACTTAATTTGAAAAGTAAATTTCTGGCATCTCAATATATATAAATCACTTTACCGAAGTCGATTTGAATCAATATTTTAGAAAATATGGCCAAAAAGGTGAGTTAAAAATTGGAATTTTAAAAAGCTAAATTCTTTGGAAACTTTAATAACCCATAACTCTTTCAAAAAAGGTTAAACTGCAACTTAATTTGGAAAAGTAAATTTCTGGCATCAAAATATATATAAATCACTTTACAGAAGTCGATTTGAATCAATATTTTAGAAAATATGGCCTAAAAGGTTAAAAATTAAAAAAATTGGCATTTTTAAAAATGCAAAATTCTTTGGTAAACTTTAATAATCCATAACTCTTTCAAAATAGGTTCAATTGCAAAGTAATTTGAAAAGTAAATTTCTCACATCTGAGTTTATATAAATCACTTTACCGAAGTCGATTTGAAGCAATATTTTAGAAAAAATGGACAGAAAGGTGAAAAATTAAAAAAATTGGCATTTTTAAAAAAGCAAAATTCTTTGGAAAATTTAATAACCCATAACTCTTTCAAAATAGGTTCAACTGCAACTTAATTTGGAAAGTAAATTTCTGGCATCTGAATATATATAAATCACTTTACCGAAGTCGATTTCATTCAATATTTCAGAAAATATGGCTTAAAAGGTGAAAAATTAAAAAAATTGGCATTTTTCAAAAAGCAAAATTCTTTGGAAACTTTAATAACCCATAACTCTTTCAAAATAGGTTCAACTGCAACTTAATTTGGAAAGTAAATTTTTCTGGCCAAAAGCTGAAAATATATAAAAAAATTGGAATTTTTACAAAATTCGAAATTTTGGAAACTTCAATCAATTTTAGAAAATATGTCCAAAAAGGTGGAAAAATTAAAAAAATTGGCATTTTTAAAAATGCAAAATTCTCTGGAAACTTTAATAACCCATAACTCTTTCAAAAAAGGTTCAATTGCAAATTAATTTGGAAAATTAATTTCTGGCATCTCAATATATATAAATCACTTTACCGAAGTCGATTTGAATCAATATTTTAGAAAAAATGGCCAAAAAGGTGAAAAAATTGGAATTTTTAAAAATGCAAAATTCTCTGGAAACTTTAATAACCCATAGCTCTTTCAAAAAGGGTTCAACTGCAATTTAATTTTTAAAGTAAATTTCTGGCATCAAAATATATAAAAATCACTTTATCGAAGTCGATTTGAATCAATATTTTAGAAAATATGGCCTAAAAGGTAAAAAATTAAAAAAATTGGCATTATTAAAAATGCAAAATTCTTTGGAAACTTTAATAATCCATAACTCTTTCAAAATAGGTTCAATTGCAAATTAATTTGGAAAATTAATTTCTCACATCTGAGTATATATAAATCACTTTACCGAAGTCGATTTGAATCAATATTTTAGAATAAATGGCCTAAAAGATGAAAAATTAAAAAAAATTGGCATTTTTAAAAAAGCAAAATTCTTTGGAAACTTTAATAACCCATAACTCTTTCAAAATAGGTTCAACTGCAACTTAATTTGAAAAGTAAATTTCTGGCATCTCAATATATATAAATCACTTTACCGAAGTCGATTTGAATCAATATTTTAGAAAAAATGGCCAAAAAGGTGAAAAAATTGGCATTTTTAAAAAAGCTAAATTCTTTGGAAACTTTAATAACCCATAACTCTTTCAAAATAGGTTCAACTGCAACTTAATTTGAAAAGTAAATTTCTGGCATCTCAATATATATAAATCACTTTACAGAAGTCGATTTGAATCAATATTTTAGAAAATATGGCCAAAAGGTAAAAAATTAAAAAAATTGGCATTTTTAAAAATGCAAAATTCTTTGGTAAATTTAATAATCCATAACTCTTTCAAAATAGGTTCAATTGCAAAGTAATTTAGAAAATTACTTTCTCACATCTGAGTTTATATAAATCACTTTACCGAAGTCGATTTGAAGCAATATTTTAGAAAAAATGGACAGAAAGGTGAAAATTAAAAAAATTGGCATTTTTAAAAAAGCAAAATTCTTTGGAAACTTTAATAACCCATAACTCTTTCAAAATAGGTTCAACTGCAACTTAATTTGGAAAGTAAATTTCTGGCATCTCAATATATATAAATCACTTTACCGAAGTCGATTTGAATCAATATTTTAGAAAATATGGCCAAAAAGGTGAAAAAATTTGAAAAAATTGGAATTTTTAAAAATGCCAAATTCTTTGGAAACTTCAATTGCAATATTTAGAAAATATGTCCAAAAAGGTGAAAAATTAAAAAAATTGGCATTTTTAAAAATGCAAAATTCTCTGGAAACTTTAATAACCCATAACTCTTTCAAAAAAGGTTCAACTGCAACTTAATTTGGAAAGTAAATTTCTGGCATCTCAATATATATAAATCACTTTACTCGAAGTCGATTTGAATCAATATTTTAGAAATATGTCCTAAAAGGTAAAAAAAAATTGGCATTTTTAAAAATGCAAAATTCTTTGGAAACTTTAATAACCCATAACTCTTTCAAAAAAGGTTCAATTGCAACTTAATTTGGAAAGTAAATTTCTCGCATCTCAATATATATAAATCACTTTACCGAAGTCGATTTGAATCAATATTTTAGAAAAATATGGCCAAAAAGGTGAAAAAATTGGAATTTTTAAAAATGCAAAATTCTCTGGAAACTTTAATAACCCATAACTCTTTCAAAAAAGGTTCAACTGCAATTTAATTTTGGAAAGTAAATTTCTGGCATCTCAATATATATAAATCACTTTACCGAAGTCGATTTGAATCAATATTTTAGAAAATATGGCTTAAAAGGTGAAAAAATTAAAAAATTGGCATTTTTAAAAAAGCAAAATTCTCTGGAAACTTTAATAACCCATAACTCTTTCAAAAAAGGTTCAACTGCAACTTAATTTGAAAAGTAAATATCTGACATCTTAATATATATAAATCAGTTTACCGAAGTCGATTTGAATCAATATTTTAGAAAATTATGGCCAAAAAGGTGAAAAAAAATGAAAAATTGGAATTTTTAAAAATAGCAAAATTCTTTGGAAAATTTAATAACCTTTAATCATAACTCTTTCAAAATAGGTTTAATTGCAAATTAATTTGGCAAATTAATTTCTGGCATCTCAGTATATATAAATCACTTTACCGAAGTCGATTTGAATCAATATTTTAGAAAATATGGCCAAAAAGGTGAAAAATTAAAAAAATTGGCATTTTTAAAAAAGCAAAATTCTCTGGAAACTTTAATAACCCATAACTCTTTCAAAAAAGGTTCAACTGCAACTTAATTTGAAAAGTAAATATCTGGCATCTCAATATATAAGTTAAGGTCACTTATGATAAAACCCACAATGCACTCGAATGCACCAAATCAACACGTGCCTCGAGTTAACATACGATATCGTGGGAGCATCGACCAGAATATCGAACGCACCTGCACCCAACCATCCCCACGTGCGCTGCGTCATCATAATCGTTCCCTATGGTCAGCACTTGCGCAACTCCCAACCGTGGGACCGGGACGAGAGAATTCAACACCCAACGTCAGCAGCGGCAGCAACAGCGGCAGAGACTTTAGCAGCAGAAGTGTTATAATTAATTTCTTTAGATTGTTTAAGTTAGTCTAAAATCGACCGTAAATAAAGCACAAGCTTTTTTAAAATAAATCTCGCTAGATTTATTAATTTATATATATATATATATATATATATATATATATACCCATCGATGACTTTTAATGTTTGGAGTTTTCCTGTAACTTAGTCCAAAGCTCCTTATAGTCTGTGGACGCAAAAATGTGCGGAAGTCATATCTAGAATAGCGTCCACACTGATTTCAAACAAATCCTCAGTGTGTATGCGCGATAGAGCGTCTGGGACAATGTTGTGACTACCCTTGCGATGGAATATTTTAAACGAGTATCCTTGCAACTTAAGTGCTAACCTAAAACTGAGGTATGACTGGGATGTAAGCCACTCCAAGGACGCGTGATCAGTGTCTATGGAAAACTCTTCCCGACAAATTTATTATCCCCTGCTGTGTTGTGCATTTTAATCCGACGGTCTCGGGATCCTAAATTGACTGGCCGGACTTCATCGTTACAAAACAGCCATTGAGTTACTCATGAGGCGATTTGATAATAAGATGCTTTATTTCCAGGCACAAGTTCGAGCAATCTTTGGAGTTCGATGTGTGGAACGGGGTGTTGCGAGCAGCTTACGGGAATTAAGCGATAAGCTCACTTCGCTCATACGCGCACTTTGATCTATAGCCAGCAGCAAGCAAATTGCGGAGGGTTTGCTATTGCATTTGACGTCGAAGCTTGACGCTCAAGCACTGGATAAATGGGAGGAAAATCTACAGACTGATTAGTTGCCTAGCTGGAGCGACATGGCCTCTTTCTGGAGAAACGGAGCCGCATTTTGGAAACCCTGTCGGATACCCTGTCGTGCGCTGCTGGACTCTGTATCGCAGCTCATGTCATTCCTCGCTTTGACATTGACAGTGACAACTGGACCATTCCGCGAAATTAGGATCCTCATTTCAACATGAGTCAACGAGAGGATTTGCTTAACAGGGCGGAGTTATTATTCGAGCTGCTATGTGTAGGACAAGTTCGCATGAGACGTCAGTTACCTATTCTTCAGAAAACGCGTCTTGGCTTGATTGCTTCTGGAGGTCTCTGTTCGGATAAATGCAAACGCTTCGTATTCGACGGCTCCGCCAAATCCACATATGGAGTCTCGCAGAACGACCTGTTATTTGGTGGACAGTCTGTAATGAACAACAAAGATTGGGTCTTCGTCGACTGAAGCGGATGGACTTGCAACTGTAGAAGGAGAACGCGTTAGCTGACAGCTACTTTCTGTTCGGCTGGGTGTGGGTAAACGAAAGTAACCTTCTAGATGCATTGCTTCACGATAATAATTACATTATTAAGAACTCTAATACTATTTTTATTAATAAACAAAAAGGAAAGAAAGCGAATGATGGGAAATGCGATGGAAAGTGAGCCCTAGAGAGAGAAGTAGTACATTGTATAGAAAAGGGATTTATCTTTGGAGAGGAACTTTCTCCATTATATACACTGGTGTTCGTGCACATGTGCCCACCCCATCATGATCCTGGCTGTCCTGTGAACAAATTTAGCCCAGGTTCCTAAGAGAAAGGTCCTACTTGACCAACCACATTTCTCCTAAGGATTGCATGCATATCATGGTAATGTAACAGAACGCGCCACAATTATGTGTTATGTGACACATTACCAAAACTAACTCTCGCTTAAACAGCATCACTTGAGTTTGCAATATACATAGCTTTTGGAATGGTGTTATGGCCAGATCAGCCAAAATATAATAATGAGAAATAATAACAATACTTTTGACGTCGAAAGATCTTTTCGGCATGGGTGTTAGAATTCGCTAATGTTACCTAACAAAAACTGGCTGTCTCAAAGCTAATAGTCGCTTTGGTCATGTGTCTATCTTGTGTATGTAAACACAACATTTAAATATATATATAAAAGGTACACAAAATGCTTAGAGTAGCTGAACTTCACCATTTCCTGTCCCTGAAGATTGATAGGGATCGGATTCAGTGACATTGGTGGACAAGGCCCATTTCGGATAGTAAAATCGTCATACCAAAATATCACTCTGTCCACTGGACTTTAAACTAATCGAACCAATGCAAAAGTTCACAAACGAAATAACAATTTAACATATGGATGGCAGAAGGCCCTACAAAGTATTTAAACATAGAAATTTAAAAATTAAAATAAGAGAAAAAAATAACTAAACAATTGTCACTTCGCAAATTTTGTCAGTACACACATATACATGTTGGTTGTAGACAAGATTTTATAGGACGATGGAGATCTTGTGCCAACTGGTAGGCGTGTCTATTCTTATTTTCTCGCCTTTGAGCGCATACGAGAGCATTCAGCCCAGCAGCTGCATATTTTTGCTGCTGTGATGTGCGAACTGCTGATCCGCTAAAAGCTCTTGACACCGTCAATTACTGACGAAAAATTGTGCCCTTGGGCCTCTGGCCTTACAAAGCTTTTGGCACAAGAAGATATTAGATCCGGATGGAAAAGATTGATAGCACAATCTGGTGCTAAGTGCCGATCTATCGAACAATTTAAATGTAAATATACAATCGAATTCTCATGAACCCAATTATATTTACCTGTTTGAAGTATCGGCACCAACAATATGATTTGGATTTATTTTAATTAACTTTTGTTAAATTCTTTGTTTAATATTCTATAATGTATCCGTAACTATTTGATGTAATTTTTTCTTAATCAATTCACATATGTTTTACCAGAGCTATAATTCGTATTCGACTTCTTTTTTTTTTGGAACTTAGACAGACTGGTCTAATCATGTGTGCACCCACGAGTTGAACAGGCAGAGAAAAAAATCTAATGTCAATGTCATAAGGACAATTACCTCTACATTGACATTTACTTGGTGGCTTAAGTAGGGTAATTTTCTTTTGTTCCCTCGCTTTCACATATAGGGGCCGCTAATAATTCGACTAGTGACACACAAAAAAATCAACAGAACACCTCACGTACATTTAAGATATTACAACATAAATACTTATGTTACATTTGACAAATAGTAATATAATATACTAATAATATATACAAATTTTACAAATCTACAACAAAACTAACTACAAAACTAACTAAGACTCTAAAACAAAGCTTAGACACTAACCTAGGTACCATCTGGGAAAATAATAGAAAAAGCTCCGCTTGGTACAAAAATAAATATATTGATGAGGCTTATGTCTTTGGCATGATATTTTCCGATATGCCTGCCTGACGGTCTCCCCTTGTAGTAACTCTCCCCGTCGAACGACGCAGCGAATTTCGTGATAATTCCTTTGCGAAATTGCTTTGCTAAAATTACGTCGGTAAACTATTCCTGTCCAACTTTTAAATTTAATTCCCTACTTCTCAAATTGTACTGTTTTCGATTTGTTCGTGCTGTCGTTGGATACCCTTTATCGCTGTTTTTCTAATAAGGTGAAACGAATCTTTATGATCAAAACTCACAGATCGGTCTTCAAAAAAGTTGTAACTTCCACAAAAGTGGATAGGTGTTACCATCCGTAACCATATGTTGTCCAAAAGCAACACGATAAGGACTGCTGTTAATGGCCGAATGACGACTAGAGCGAAGTGCAGCTAATCGGGATAAGGTGCTCATCCCAATTGGGTTTGATAAGCATTGATGGCAGCAATAACCGATCGGTACACGCGCTTAAACGCATTTGATTGTGGAGAATGTGCAAGTTATTGGGATATAAACCTAATAGCGTAATTAACATGACCAATAATGGGATTAGTTTTTCAACTATTTATAGTTGTTTAACACAATCCCGGGGCGTTCTATATAGTTATGTATGATGGTATTTATATTATTCATGCCTCTAACTGGAACGTACCTTGAGCATATATGCTGTGACCCGAAAGATGGTGAACTATACTTGATCAGGTTGAAGTCAGGGGAAACCCTGATGGAAGACCGAAACAGTTCTGACGTGCAAATCGATTGTCAGAATTGAGTATAGGGGCGAAAGACCAATCGAACCATCTAGTAGCTGGTTCCTTCCGAAGTTTCCCTCAGGATAGCTGGTGCATTTAAATATTATATAAAATAATCTTATCTGGTAAAGCGAATGATTAGAGGCCTTAGGGTCGAAACGATCTTAACCTATTCTCAAACTTTAAATGGGTAAGAACCTTAACTTTCTTGATATGAAGTTTAAGGTTATGATATAATGTGCCCAGTGGGCCACTTTTGGTAAGCAGAACTGGCGCTGTGGGATGAACCAAACGTAATGTTACGGTGCCCAAATTTACAACTCATTCAGAAACCATGAAAGGCGTTGGTTGCTTAAAACAGCAGGACGGTGATCATGGAAGTCGAAATCCGCTAAGGAGTGTGTAACAACTCACCTGCCGAAGCAACTAGCCCTTAAAATGGATGGCGCTTAAGTTGTATACCTATACATTACCGCTAAAGTAGATGATCTATATTACTTGTAATATAAATTTTGAAACTTTAGTGAGTAGGAAGGTACAATGATGTGCATAGAAGTGTTTGGCGTAAGCCTGCATGGAGCCGTCATTGGTACAGATCTTGGTGGTAGTAGCAAATAATCGAATGAGACCTTGGAGGACTGAAGTGGAGAAGGGTTTCGTGTGAACAGTGGTTGATCACGAGTTAGTCGGTCCTAAGTTCAAGGCGAAAGCCGAAAATTTTCAAGTATTAAAAAAATCAAAAATTATATTGTCAATATAAATATATGATTTTTTATACACTTGAATAATTTTGAACGAAAGGGAATACGGTTCCAATTCCGTAACCTGTTGAGTATCCGTTTGTTATTAAATATGGGCCTTGTGCTCATCCTGGCAACAGGAACGACCATAAAGAAGCCGTCGAGAGATATCGGAAGAGTTTTCTTTTCTGTTTTATAGTCGTACTACCATGGAAGTCTTTCGCAGAGAGATATGGTAGATGGGCTAGAAGAGCATGACATATACTGTTGTGTCGATATTTTCTCCTCGGACCTTGAAAATTTATGGTGGGGATACGCAAACTTCTCAACAGGCCGTACCAATATCCGCAGCTGGTCTCCAAGGTGAAGAGTCTCTAGTCGATAGAATAATGTAGGTAAGGGAAGTCGGCAAATTAGATCCGTAACTTCGGGATAAGGATTGGCTCTGAAGATTGAGATAGTCGGGCTTGATTGGGAAACAATATCATGGTTTATGTGCTCGTTCTGGGTAAATAGGGATTCTGCCATTTATGGTAGTTTCTTGTTCCCCGGATAGTTTAGTTACGTAGCCAATTGTGGAACTTTCTTGCTAAAATTTTTAAGACGACTAGTTGGGCAACTAATTAGTATCTTTTAAATTATAACGATTATCAATTAACAATCAATTCAGAACTGGCACGGACTTGGGGAATCCGACTGTCTAATTAAAACAAAGCATTGTGATGGCCCTAGCGGGTGTTGACACAATGTGATTTCTGCCCAGTGCTCTGAATGTCAAAGTGAAGAAATTCAAGTAAGCGCGGGTCAACGGCGGGAGTAACTATGACTCTCTTAAGGTAGCCAAATGCCTCGTCATCTAATTAGTGACGCGCATGAATGGATTAACGAGATTCCTTCTGTCCCTATCTACTATCTAGCGAAACCACAGCCAAGGGAACGGGCTTGGAATAATTAGCGGGGAAAGAAGACCCTTTTGAGCTTGACTCTAATCTGGCAGTGTAAGGAGACATAAGAGGTGTAGAATAAGTGGGAGATATTAGATTTCGGTTTAGTATCGCCAATGAAATACCACTACTCTTATTGTTTCCTGTGGGATTGAGACACGTGACCAGTACTGTCGCCGCCAGCCAGGCGCGGTATGGTTTGGAATATTCGTGGACTTCAAGGGCGCCTTCGATCATGTGGAGTGGACCGCCGCATTGAATCACATCGTTGCCTCCGGATGTCGGGAAGCCAGTTTATGGAGAAGCTTCTTCTCTGACAGGAGCGCGTGCATGATCAGTACGTACGGCGAAGTGTGTGTGCCGGTAACACGAGGTTGCCCTCAGGGATCCATTAGCGGACCACTACTTTGGAATCTGCTAATGAACACACTTCTGCTGCAACTAGAGCCACACTGTGCTCTTAGCGCGTACGCTGATGATTTGCTGCTCCTCGTAGAGGGTAACTCACGAGTCCAAGTGGAGACAAAGGGCGCGCAGCTGATGACTATCGTGGGATCTTGGGGAATTGAGGTTGGAGTCTCAGTATCGACGACCAAATCGACAATCATGCTGCTGAAAGGCATATTATCTAGGAGCAGGCACCCGATCATAAGATATGCAGGAGTGAGTCTACCATATGTGAGGAAGGTTCGCTATCTTGGCATCACAGTCGGCGAGAGGATGACCTTCCTGCCACACATCGAATCCCTTCGAGGTAGATTGACAGGAGTCGTTGGAGCACTGTCGCGTGTACTCCGTACCGATTACGGCTTGCGCAAGAAGCGGCACATATATACTGGACTCATGGTGCCTTGTGCACTATTTGGTGCCTCGATTTGGTCGGTCGACATTAGCAGACGAGGAAATGCCAAGTCAAGGCTCTGGTCGTGTCAACGGCTAATCCTGCTTGGTAGCCTGCCTGTATGCCGCACGGTATCTACCGTTGCGCTACAAGTGCTAGCTGGAGCTCCACCGTTGGATCTGGAGGCCAGGCGCCTGGCAGTCAAGCACAGGTTGAAGCGCGACATTCCGCTGGAAACCGGTGACTGGCTGTACGGGCGAGATGTGACGGACATGAGCTGGAAGGAGAAGATGGCGCTGCTGGACGAGTGCTTGTTGCGAGAGTGGCAGCTCAGGTGGGATGACCCTGGGGAATCCGGCCGGATTACCCACAGATTTTTCCCGGACGCAAGCTTCGTCTACAGCCGACCAGACTATCGCTTTAGTCTACGCGCTGGATTCTTGCTCACAGGACATGGCTCGATGAATGCATATCTGCATAAGAGAGGTCTGAGCGAAACGCCCGCATGCTCATGCGGTGCACAGCTTGAAGACTGGCAACACATCCTCTGTGAGTGCCCCCTCTATGCGGATCTGCGCAACCTGGACCAGATGGCGATATCTCGAGAGAACAACACCTGGAGGATGACTGGAGTCACGGAGACACCGGAGGCGATGATGGAGCTGGATGTGTTTGCCAACGCCGTGTTCGCTAGGCGTCGGCAAACTGTGGAGAGAGGCCTACCACCAGGGCAGCCAGTCCCGGGCTAGGTAGCCAAAACTGCGCACCCCCGTGTGGTCGGCGGATCTGATAAAGAATACCACCACAGTATGCTACCGCTTGTCGTAGAAGGCGACTAAAGGAGGCAACCCCACCCCTGGGTTCCCCAATACCCGTACCTCGTCGGAGGCAGAAGGGAGGACGACCAATTCCTTAAAGATGGTACCACGGGTTGGTCAGTTTCCAGCCGCTGACCAAGATTGAGGTTGGCATTATCGTGGTGGCTTGTGGTTAACCCAAATGCGGGTAGTGTCCTTCGGGACACGACGTGGAGTTGCGTATCAACCGGGTGCTGTGACCCAAAGAGCAGTAGGGGTGTATAGATACACCTTGCTCCTGACCAATGGAGGGATGGATGACCGACATCATTCATCTAGAATTGGTACCGATGAGATTCGTCTCAAAGGGGCGATAGTCTGGCGCATTGTTCTAGACCCACTGTGTCATGTGCATACTTGTATGTACATATGGACACCGCGGTTGTAAACCATTAAGTTGGTACACGTCGCGTTATAAAAGACGGAGAGATCCAGACTGTGTGTCCCTATCTACTATCTAGCGAAACCACAGCCAAGGGAACGGGCTTGGAATAATTAGCGGGGAAAGAAGACCCTTTTGAGCTTGACTCTAATCTGGCAGTGTAAGGAGACATAAGAGGTGTAGAATAAGTGGGAGATATTAGATTTCGGTTTAGTATCGCCAATGAAATACCACTACTCTTATTGTTTCCTTACTTACTTGATTAAATGGAACGTGTATCATTTCCTAGCCATTATACGGATATATTTACTATATCTTATGGTATTGGGTTTTGATGCAAGCTTCTTGATCAAAGTATCACGAGTTTGTTATATAATCGCAAACAAATTCTTTAATGACATAATGCATTCTATGCATTATGGATTTAAAAATTTGGTATAACTCCAATTACTCAGGTATGATCCAATTCAAGGACATTGCCAGGTAGGGAGTTTGACTGGGGCGGTACATCTCTCAAATAATAACGGAGGTGTCCCAAGGCCAGCTCAGTGCGGACAGAAACCACACATAGAGCAAAAGGGCAAATGCTGACTTGATCTCGGTGTTCAGTACACACAGGGACAGCAAAAGCTCGGCCTATCGATCCTTTTGGTTTAAAGAGTTTTTAACAAGAGGTGTCAGAAAAGTTACCATAGGGATAACTGGCTTGTGGCGGCCAAGCGTTCATAGCGACGTCGCTTTTTGATCCTTCGATGTCGGCTCTTCCTATCATTGTGAAGCAAAATTCACCAAGCGTTGGATTGTTCACCCATGCAAGGGAACGTGAGCTGGGTTTAGACCGTCGTGAGACAGGTTAGTTTTACCCTACTAATGACAAAACGTTGTTGCGACAGCATTCCTGCGTAGTACGAGAGGAACCGCAGGTACGGACCAATGGCACAATACTTGTTCGAGCGAACAGTGGTATGACGCTACGTCCGTTGGATTATGCCTGAACGCCTCTAAGGTCGTATCCGTGCTGGACTGCAATGATAAATAAGGGGCAATTTGCATTGTATGGCTTCTAAACCATTAAAAGTTTATTATTCATTTAATAAACGACAATGGATGTGATGCCAATGTAAAATATAACATAGTAAGTTATGGTGGATCACCGATCGCCTGGCGCCGTGCTAGTTATATATTAAAACATTATTTAATACAATGACAAAGCCTAGAATCAATTGTAAACGACTTTTGTAACAGGCAAGGTGTTGTAAGTGGTTGAGCAGCTGCCATACTGCGATCCACTGAAGCTTATCCTTTGCTTGACGATTCGATGGACAAATATATATATATATATATATATATACATATATTATCCATTAGACAAATGGGTGCTTTGCACCAGTGCTGCTGTGCTGCCTCATACGAATGAGGAGCGTGGGAAGATGATGAGGAGGAGGAGAGAGATGATGAATGAGGAAATTATAATGGTATATTATAATGGTGTCGTAGCAAATAAATATTACCTTTACATATAAGAATAAAAAGTTATATGGATAGGTATTACTATATATATCCATACAAGTGTTCAACATTCGTATGGTAATATATTATAATTGAGTCGTAGCAAATAAATATTACCTTTTACATATAAGATTAACAAATTATATGGATTGGTATTACTATATATCTTCATGCGAGTGTTCAACATTTGTATGGTAGTATATAATAATGGAGTCGTAGCAAATAAATATTACCTTTTACATATAAGATTAACAAATTATATGGATTGGTATTACTATATATTTCCATACAAGTGTTCAACATTCGTATGGTAGTATATTATAATTGAGTCGTAGCAAATAAATATTACCTTTTACATATAAGATTAACAAATTATATGGATTGGTATTACTATATATCTTCATGCGAGTGTTCAACATTTGTATGGTAGTATATTATAATTGAGTCGTAGCAAATAAATATTACCTTTTACATATAAGATTAACAAATTATATGGATTGGTATTACTATATATCTTCATGCGAGTGTTCAACATTTGTATGGTAGTATATAATAATTGAGTCGTAGCAAATAAATATTAACTTTTACATATAAGATTAAAAAATTATATGGATTGGTATTACTATATATCTTCATGCGAGTGTTCAACATTTGTATGGTAGTATATAATAATGGAGTCGTAGCAAATAAATATTACCTGTTTCATATAATATTAACAAATTATATGAATTGGTATTACTATATATCTCCATACAAGTGTTCAACATTTGTATGGTAGTATATTATAATTGAGTCGTAGCAAATAAATATTACCTTTTACATATAAGATTAACAAATTATATGGATTGGTATTACTATATATTCCTTCCATACAAGTGTTCAACATTTGTATGGTAGTATATTATAATTGAGTCGTAGCAAATAAATATTACCTTTTACATATAAGATTAACAAATTATATGGATTGGTATTACTATATATCTCCATACAAGTGTTCAACATTTGTATGGTAGTATATTATAATTGAGTCGTAGCAAATAAATATTACCTTTTACATATAAGATTAACAAATTATATGGATTGGTATTACTATATATCTTCATGCGAGTGTTCAACATTTGTATGGTAGTATATAATAATTGAGTCGTAGCAAATAAATATTACCTTTTACATATAAGATTAACAAATTATATGGATTGGTATTACTATATATCTTCATGCGAGTGTTCAACATTTGTATGGTAGTATATAATAATGGAGTCGTAGCAAATAAATATTACCTGTTTCATATAATATTAACAAATTATATGAATTGGTATTACTATATATCTCCATACAAGTGTTCAACATTTGTATGGTAGTATATTATAATTGAGTCGTAGCAAATAAATATTACCTTTTACATATAAGATTAACAAATTATATGGATTGGTATTACTATATATCTTCATGCGAGTGTTCAACATTTGTATGGTAGTATATTAATAATTGAGTCGTAGCAAATAAATATTACCTTTTACATATAAGATTAACAAATTATATGGATTGGTATTACTATATATCTTCATGCGAGTGTTCAACATTTGTATGGTAGTATATAATAATTGAGTCGTAGCAAATAAATATTACCTTTTACATATAAGATTAACAAATTATATGGATTGGTATTACTATATATCTTCATACAAGTGTTCAACATTTGTATGGTAGTATATTATAATTGAGTCGTAGCAAATAAATATTACCTTTTACATATAAGATTAACAAATTATATGGATTGGTATTACTATATATCTTCATGCGAGTGTTCAACATTTGTATGGTAGTATATAATAATTGAGTCGTAGCAAATAAATATTACCTTTTACATATAAGATTAACAAATTATATGGATTGGTATTACTATATATTTCCATACAAGTGTTCAACATTTGTATGGTAGTATATTATAATTGAGTCGTAGCAAATAAATATTACCTTTTACATATAAGATTAACAAATTATATGGATTGGTATTACTATATATCTTCATGCGAGTGTTCAACATTTGTATGGTAGTATATTATAATTGAGTCGTAGCAAATAAATATTACCTTTTACATATAAGATTAACAAATTATATGGATTGGTATTATCTATATATTTCCATACAAGTGTTCAACATTTGTATGGTAGTATATTATAATTGAGTCGTAGCAAATAAATATTACCTTTTACATATAAGATTAACAAATTATATGGATTGGTATTACTATATATCTTCATACAAGTGTTCAACATTTGTATGGTAGTATATTATAATTGAGTCGTAGCAAATAAATATTACCTTTTACATATAAGATTAACAAATTATATGGATTGGTATTACTATATATCTTCATGCGAGTGTTCAACATTTGTATGGTAGTATATAATAATGGAGTCGTAGCAAATAAATATTACCTGTTTCATATAATATTAACAAATTATATGAATTGGTATTACTATATATCTCCATACAAGTGTTCAACATTTGTATGGTAGTATATTATAATTGAGTCGTAGCAAATAAATATTACCTTTTACATATAAGATTAACAAATTATATGGATTGGTATTACTATATATCTTCATGCGAGTGTTCAACATTTGTATGGTAGTATATTATAATTGAGTCGTAGCAAATAAATATTACCTTTTACATATAAGATTAACAAATTATATGGATTGGTATTACTATATATTTCCATACAAGTGTTCAACATTTGTATGGTAGTATATTATAATTGAGTCGTAGCAAATAAATATTACCTTTTACATATAAGATTAACAAATTATATGGATTGGTATTACTATATATCTTCATGCGAGTGTTCAACATTTGTATGGTAGTATATTATAATTGAGTCGTAGCAAATAAATATTACCTTTTACATATAAGATTAACAAATTATATGGATTGGTATTACTATATATCTTCATACAAGTGTTCAACATTTGTATGGTAGTATATTATAATTGAGTCGTAGCAAATAAATATTACCTTTTACATATAAGATTAACAAATTATATGGATTGGTATTACTATATATCTTCATACAAGTGTTCAACATTTGTATGGTAGTATATTATAATTGAGTCGTAGCAAATAAATATTACCTTTTACATATAAGATTAACAAATTATATGGATTGGTATTACTATATATCTTCATGCGAGTGTTCAACATTTGTATGGTAGTATATAATAATGGAGTCGTAGCAAATAAATATTACCTGTTTCATATAATATTAACAAATTATATGAATTGGTATTACTATATATCTCCATACAAGTGTTCAACATTTGTATGGTAGTATATTATAATTGAGTCGTAGCAAATAAATATTACCTTTTACATATAAGATTAACAAATTATATGGATTGGTATTACTATATATCTTCATGCGAGTGTTCAACATTTGTATGGTAGTATATTATAATTGAGTCGTAGCAAATAAATATTACCTTTTACATATAAGATTAACAAATTATATGGATTGGTATTACTATATATCTTCATACAAGTGTTCAACATTTGTATGGTAGTATATTATAATTGAGTCGTAGCAAATAAATATTACCTTTTACATATAAGATTAACAAATTATATGGATTGGTATTACTATATATCTTCATACGAGTGTTCAACATTTGTATGGTAGTATATTATAATTGAGTCGTAGCAAATAAATATTACCTTTTACATATAAGATTAACAAATTATATGGATTGGTATTACTATATATCTTCATGCGAGTGTTCAACATTTGTATGGTAGTATATAATAATGGAGTCGTAGCAAATAAATATTACCTGTTTCATATAATATTAACAAATTATATGAATTGGTATTACTATATATCTCCATACAAGTGTTCAACATTTGTATGGTAGTATATTATAATTGAGTCGTAGCAAATAAATATTACCTTTTACATATAAGATTAACAAATTATATGGATTGGTATTACTATATATCATCATACAAGTGTGCAACATTTGTATGGTAGTATATTATAATTGAGTCGTAGCAAATAAATATTACCTTTTACATATAAGATTAACAAATTATATGGATTGGTATTACTATATATCTTCATGCGAGTGTTCAACATTTGTATGGTAGTATATTATAATTGAGTCGTAGCAAATAAATATTACCTTTTACATATAAGATTAACAAATTATATGGATTGGTATTACTATATATCTCCATACAAGTGTTCAACATTTGTATGGTAGTATATTATAATTGAGTCGTAGCAAATAAATATTACCTTTTACATATAAGATTAACAAATTATATGGATTGGTATTACTATATATCTTCATGCGAGTGTTCAACATTTGTATGGTAGTATATAATAATGGAGTCGTAGCAAATAAATATTACCTGTTTCATATAATATTAACAAATTATATGAATTGGTATTACTATATATTTCCATACAAGTGTTCAACATTTGTATGGTAGTATATTATAATTGAGTCGTAGCAAATAAATATTACCTTTTACATATAACATTAAAAAATTATATGGATTGGTATTACTATATATCTTCATGCGAGTGTTCAACATTTGTATGGTAGTATATTATAATTGAGTCGTAGCAAATAAATATTACCTTTTACATATAAGATTAACAAATTATATGGATTGGTATTACTATATATCTTCCATACAAGTGTTCAACATTTGTATGGTAGTATATTATAATTGAGTCGTAGCAAATAAATATTACCTTTTACATATAAGATTAACAAATTATATGGATTGGTATTACTATATATCTTCATACAAGTGTTCAACATTTGTATGGTAGTATATTATAATTGAGTCGTAGCAAATAAATATTACCTTTTACATATAAGATTAACAAATTATATGGATTGGTATTACTATATATCTTCATGCGAGTGTTCAACATTTGTATGGTAGTATATAATAATGGAGTCGTAGCAAATAAATATTACCTGTTTCATATAATATTAACAAATTATATGAATTGGTATTACTATATATCTCCATACAAGTGTTCAACATTTGTATGGTAGTATATTATAATTGAGTCGTAGCAAATAAATATTACCTTTTACATATAAGATTAACAAATTATATGGATTGGTATTACTATATATCTTCATGCGAGTGTTCAACATTTGTATGGTAGTATATTATAATTGAGTCGTAGCAAATAAATATTACCTTTTACATATAAGATTAACAAATTATATGGATTGGTATTACTATATATCTTCATGCGAGTGTTCAACATTTGTATGGTAGTATATTATAATTGAGTCGTAGCAAATAAATATTACCTTTTTTACATATAAGATTAACAAATTATATGGATTGGTATTACTATATATCTCTCATACAAGTGTTCAACATTTGTATGGTAGTATATTATAATTGAGTCGTAGCAAATAAATATTACCTTTTACATATAAGATTAACAAATTATATGGATTGGTATTACTATATATCTTCATGCGAGTGTTCAACATTTGTATGGTAGTATATAATAATGGAGTCGTAGCAAATAAATATTACCTGTTTCATATAATATTAACAAATTATATGAATTGGTATTACTATATATCTCCATACAAGTGTTCAACATTTGTATGGTAGTATATTATAATTGAGTCGTAGCAAATAAATATTACCTTTTACATATAAGATTAAAAAATTATATGGATTGGTATTATACTATATCTTCATGCGAGTGTTCAACATTTGTATGGTAGTATATTATAATTGAGTCGTAGCAAATAAATATTACCTTTTTACATATAAGATTAACAAATTATATGGATTGGTATTACTATATATCTTCATACAAGTGTTCAACATTTGTATGGTAGTATATTATAATTGAGTCGTAGCAAATAAATATTACCTTTTACATATAAGATTAACAAATTATATGGATTGGTATTACTATATATCTTCATGCGAGTGTTCAACATTTGTATGGTAGTATATAATAATGGAGTCGTAGCAAATAAATATTACCTGTTTCATATAATATTAACAAATTATATGAATTGGTATTACTATATATCTCCATACAAGTGTTCAACATTTGTATGGTAGTATATTATAATTGAGTCGTAGCAAATAAATATTACCTTTTACATATAAGATTAACAAATTATATGGATTGGTATTACTATATATCTTCATACAAGTGTTCAACATTTGTATGGTAGTATATTATAATTGAGTCGTAGCAAATAAATATTACCTTTTACATATAAGATTAACAAATTATATGGATTGGTATTACTATATATCTTCATGCGAGTGTTCAACATTTGTATGGTAGTATATAATAATTGAGTCGTAGCAAATAAATATTAACTTTTACATATAAGATTAAAAAATTATATGGATTGTGTTTATTACTAATATTATTCATATTCATTTGAGTGTTTCAACATTTGTATGGTAGTATATTATAATGGAGTCGTAGCAAATAAATATTACCTGTTTCATATAATATTAACAAATTATATGAATTGGTATTACTATATATCTCCATACAAGTGTTCAACATTTGTATGGTAGTATATTATAATTGAGTCGTAGCAAATAAATATTACCTTTTACATATAAGATTAACAAATTATATGGATTGGTATTACTATATATCTTCATGCGAGTGTTCAACATTTGTATGGTAGTATATAATAATGGAGTCGTAGCAAATAAATATTACCTGTTTCATATAATATTAACAAATTATATGAATTGGTATTACTATATATTTCCATACAAGTGTTCAACATTCGTATGGTAGTATATTATAATTGAGTCGTAGCAAATAAATATTACCTTTTACATATAACATTAAAAAATTATATGGATTGGTATTACTATATATCTTCATGCGAGTGTTCAACATTTGTATGGTATATATATTATAATTTATTATGGTAGTATATTATAATTGAGTCGTAGCAAATAAATATTACCTTTTACATATAAGATTAACAAATTATATGGATTGGTATTACTACTATATCTTCATACAAGTGTTCAACATTTGTATGGTAGTATATTATAATTGAGTCGTAGCAAATAAATATTACCTTTTACTTATAAGATTAACAAATTATATGGATTGGTATTACTATATATCTTCATACAAGTGTTCAACATTTGTATGGTAGTATATTATAATTGAGTCGTAGCAAATAAATATTACCTTTTACATATAAGATTAACAAATTATATGGATTGGTATTACTATATATCTTCATACAAGTGTGTCAACATTTGTATGGTAGTATATTATAATTGAGTCGTAGCAAATAAATATTACCTTTTAATATAATATATAACAAATTATATGGATTTGTATTACTATATATCTTCATACGAGTGTTCAACATTTGTATGGTAGTATATAATAATGGAGTCGTAGCATAAATAAATATTACCTGTTTCCATATAATATTAACAAATTATATGAATTGGTATTACTATATATCTCCATACAAGTGTTCAACATTTGTAGTATGGTAGTATATTATAATTGAGTCGTAGCAAATAAATTATGAAGATACCTTATATACATATAAGATTAACGTGGAAATTATATGGCATTGTTGATTTGATAAGTAAATGAGAGTCTCTAATATAAATGATATATATATATTGATACTTCAATGATATCTTATCCATATAACTAAATGAATAAGTTTTATTAAATCATCTTTTATATTGTTTTATATATGAATTTCAAAGTAAATGTATGTGCCTAATTTATATTAGAGTACATCAATATTGAGTTGATGGAAAGCAGAGGGAAAAATTAGGCAATTTCAGATAGTGTGGCAAAAAACCTATACAGGGAGTGAGTGTCGCGCAGAGTAAAGTCATATGAAGATAATATAATACATGAGAGTTATATGACTTACGTGGAAATGCTTTGCCGGCATTGTTGATTTTATAAGTAAATAACTATATATAAATGATATATAAATATTGATACTTCAATATATCTTATTCATACAAATGAATAAATATTAAATCATCTTATATATATATGGGATTTTAAGAATATATATGAATTTCAAAGTAAATGTATGTGCCTAATTTATATTAGAGTACATCAATATTGAGTTGATGGAAAGCAGAGGGAAAAATTAGGCAATTTCAGATAGTGTGGCAAAAAACCTATACAGGGAGTGAGTGTCGCGCAGAGTAAAGTCATATGAAGATAATATAATACATGAGAGTTATATGACTTATGTGGAAATGCTTTGCCGGCATTGTTGATTTTATAAGTAAATAACTATATATAAATGATATATAAATATTGATACTTCAATATATCTTATTCATACAAATGAATAAATATTAAATCATCTTATATATATATATGGGATTTTAAGAATATATATGAATTTCAAAGTAAATGTATGTGCCTAATTTATATTAGAGTACATCAATATTGAGTTGATGGAAAGCAGAGGGAAAAATTAGGCAATTTCAGATAGTGTGGCAAAAAACCTATACAGGGAGTGAGTGTCGCGCAGAGTAAAGTCATATGAAGATAATATAATACATGAGAGAGTTATATGACTTACGTGGAAATGCTTTGCCGGCATTGTTGATTTTATAAGTAAATAACTATATATAAATGATATATAAATATTGATACTTCAATATATTTTATTCATACAAATGAATAAATATTAAATCATCTTATATATATATATGGGATTTTAAGAATATATATGAATTTCAAAGTAAATGTATGTGCCTAATTTATATTAGAGTACATCAATATTGAGTTGATGGAAAGCTGAGGTAAAAATTAGGCAATTTCAGATAGCGTGGCAAAAAACCTATACATGGTGAGCGATGTGCTCAGCTGTTATATACTATTGAAAGTATATGATTATTGATTCGTTTATTATTGTCGTTAAACCTGGACGGCACTTGGCTGCGAATATGCATCTGAAATGCTAACAATGCGATAATTAATGGCACAATGGAGAGTCCAAGCCAAGGTATTTTGATTTATCAACATACATTTAAAATAGTCTTTCTTTGTGTCTACGATCAAGTGGTTGTGGTTATTGCGATCTGAAATATTTAAGGAATTGACGGATGTTCGATGTTAATTTATTTAATATTGGACAATTTTTTTTTTGGCCGATGATGTGGTTTCTTCGTAGAATGATCGTACGATTGTTTTGCTGTGTGAAGAAACCACGAGAGGAGGTGTTACTCAATATAATATATTTGATGATCTCTTCATATGCAACTATAATTTTAAATTATATACCAAGATACAACATTTAATTTGATATTTTTCAAATTAAGTTAATTTTGCAAATGTGAGTAGAATATATTATGTATGTGTAACATAAAGATATTCTTGAACGAATTTATGTATATTTATCAAATTCAATATGCAATTAAATTAATACAAAATCATAACGTAACGAAAATGATGCTATTTCAATACAAAGGCCATATTCGTTTTGTTTATGTATATGCATTTATTTATTCATGAATACATATATTATTGATCACTTTAATATGAGTATATTTTTATATACTCATAAAATCAAATATTATTCTGGTTGATCCTGCCAGTAGTTATATGCTTGTCTCAAAGATTAAGCCATGCATGTCTAAGTACACACGAATTAACAGTGAAACCGCAAAAGGCTCATTATATCAGTTATGGTTCCTTAGATCGTTAACAGTTACTTGGATAACTGTGGTAATTCTAGAGCTAATACATGCAACTAAAACACGGACCTTTTGGGACGTGTGCTTTTATTAGGCTAAAACCAAGCGATCGCGAGATCGTTACATTGGTTGAACTCTAGATAACAT
Organism: Drosophila quadrilineata; assembly: GCA_018150725.1. Taxonomy (NCBI): domain Eukaryota; kingdom Metazoa; phylum Arthropoda; class Insecta; order Diptera; family Drosophilidae; genus Drosophila; species Drosophila quadrilineata. Next base: position 27,080 of record JAECWN010000049.1, read on the forward strand.
GCAGATCGTATGGTCTTGTACCGACGACAGATCTTTCAAATGTCTGCCCTATCAACTTTTGATGGTAGTATCTAGGACTACCATGGTTGCAACGGGTAACGGGGAATCAGGGTTCGATTCCGGAGAGGGAGCCTGAGAAACGGCTACCACATCTAAGGAAGGCAGCAGGCGCGTAAATTACCCACTCCCAGCTCGGGGAGGTAGTGACGAAAAATAACAATACAGGACTCATATCCGAGGCCCTGTAATTGGAATGAGTACACTTTAAATCCTTTAACCAGGACCTATTGGAGGGCAAGTCTGGTGCCAGCAGCCGCGGTAATTCCAGCTCCAATAGCGTATATTAAAGTTGTTGCGGTTAAAACGTTCGTAGTTGAACTTGTGCTTCATACGGGTAGTACAACTTACAATTGTAGTTCGTACTATACCTTTATGTATGTAAGCGTATTACCGGTGGAGTTCTTATGTGTAATTTAATACTTGTATTGAATTGCATGTTCCTCCTATTTAAAAACCTGCATTAGTGCTCTTCATCGAGTGTTATTGTGGGCCGGTACAATTACTTTGAACAAATTAGAGTGCTTAAAGCAGGCTTCAAATGCCTGAATATTCTGTGCATGGGATAATGAAATAAGACCTCTGTTCTACATTCATTGGTTTTGAGATCAAGAGGTAATGATTAATAGAAGCAGTTTGGGGGCATTAGTATTACGACGCGAGAGGTGAAATTCTTGGACCGTCGTAAGACTAACTTAAGCGAAAGCATTTGCCAAAGATGTTTTCATTAATCAAGAACGAAAGTTAGAGGTTCGAAGGCGATCAGATACCGCCCTAGTTCTAACCATAAACGATGCCAGCTAGCAATTGGGTGTAGCTACTTTTATGGCTCTCTCAGTCGCTTCCCGGGAAACCAAAGCTTTTGGGCTCCGGGGGAAGTATGGTTGCAAAGCTGAAACTTAAAGGAATTGACGGAAGGGCACCACCAGGAGTGGAGCCTGCGGCTTAATTTGACTCAACACGGGAAAACTTACCAGGTCCGAACATAAGTGTGTAAGACAGATTGATAGCTCTTTCTCGAATCTATGGGTGGTGGTGCATGGCCGTTCTTAGTTCGTGGAGTGATTTGTCTGGTTAATTCCGATAACGAACGAGACTCAAATATATTAAATAGATATCTTCAGGATTATGGCTTTGAAGCTTATATAGCCTTCATTCATGGTGGCAGTAAAATGTTTATTGTGTTTGAATGTGTTTATGTAAGTGGAGCCGTACCTGTTGGTTTGTCCCATTATAAGGACACTAGCTTCTTAAATGGACAAATTGCGTCTAGCAATAATGAGATTGAGCAATAACAGGTCTGTGATGCCCTTAGATGTCCTGGGCTGCACGCGCGCTACAATGAAAGTATCAACGTGTATTTCCTAGACCGAGAGGTCCGGGTAAACCGCTGAACCACTTTCATGCTTGGGATTGTGAACTGAAACTGTTCACATGAACTTGGAATTCCTAGTAAGTGTGAGTCATTAACTCGCATTGATTACGTCCCTGCCCTTTGTGCACACCGCCCGTCGCTACTACCGATTGAATTATTTAGTGAGGTCTCCGGACGTGATCACTGTGACGCCTTGTGTGTTGCGGCTGTTTCGCAAAAGTTGACCGAACTTGATTATTTAGAGGAAGTAAAAGTCGTAACAAGGTTTCCGTAGGTGAACCTGCGGAAGGATCATTATTGTAGTACAGTAATGTATCTAACCGTTAATAAATAAATTTCATAGGAGGATCGTTTATATTTTATAAATGATTTGAATATGAAATTTTAAGATGATCAATAATTTATAAAAGCATCATATGAATGTTTTAAAATAATTGCGTGTATATGTACCATAATATACATGCGTTGCACAGATGTATTGTTCATTCTAGTAATGAGCATACGTTGTATAAACGCAACAACCTAAATTACAATGTTGTACCTAATATAGGTTAATGTTATAAATATGTTGATATATTTATTGGCTTATTTGTAACTAAGACATTTCGCAACATTCTTTTAGGTATAAAAATTAATTTTATTGAAGGAATTGATATATGCCAGTAAAATGGTGTATTTTTAATTTCTTTCAATAAAAACTTTAATGACGTAATGAAATAAAAACAAAATTGTATCACTCTAAGCGGTGGATCACTCGGCTCATGGGTCGATGAAGAACGCAGCAAACTGTGCGTCATCGTGTGAACTGCAGGACACATGAACATCGACATTTTGAACGCATATCGCAGTCCATGCTGTTATGGTACTTTAATTAATTTTAGAGTGCTGCTTGGACTACATATGGTTGAGGGTTGTAAGACTATGCTAATTAAGTTGCTTGAATTTTGTATAAAATTTATTGCATATGGTATATTATTGGATGATATTAATTATTATTCATAATATTAAAATAAATGAATTTCTACATCTCTATATGATATTGTTTGAGAAAATTGAAGATATATATGTATATTTTCTATATTCGATTCAAGTAATACTGAGAAATGTCTAGCATAAAAATATGCATTTTAAACTAGAATTGTCTCTTGTTCTTGATGAGAAAAGAAAAACATGTTAATAATAATATTGACCTTCAATGCGTAGATATTTCATATAATGTTGAATTTAAGCAGAAATGTTTATGTTTGATATTAATTAGTTAATTTATACAACCTCAACTCATATGGGACTACCCCCTGAATTTAAGCATATTAATTAGGGGAGGAAAAGAAACTAACAAGGATTTTCTTAGTAGCGGCGAGCGAAAAGAAATCAGTTCAGCACTAAGTCACTTTGTCTATATGGCATATGTGAGATGCAGTGTATGGAACATCAGTATTCTAGTATGAGAAGTTAACGATTTAAGTCCTTCTTAAATGAGGCCATTTACCCATAGAGGGTGCCAGGCCCGTATAACGTTAATGATTACTAGATGGTGATTTCCGAAGAGTCGTGTTGCTTGATAGTGCAGCACTAAGTGGGTGGTAAACTCCATCTAAAACTAAATATAACCATGAGACCGATAGTAAACAAGTACCGTGAGGGAAAGTTGAAAAGAACTCTGAATAGAGAGTTAAATAGTACGTGAAACTGCTTAGAGGTTAAGCCCGATGAACCTGAATATCCGTTATGGAAAATTCATCATTAGAGTTGTAATATTTTATCAATATTATAATAATAGTGTGCATTTTTTCCATATAAGGACATTGTAATCTATTAGTATAAACAATTTATCAAAAAATTGTGGATTATTGTTTATTTAAATTGAAATGCTTGCGTTTTAACACAAAATAAATACTACAAATTTGATAAAGTATTGATAGATTAATATGAGTACAGTGCGTTAATTCCTTGGAATTATATAATGGCATGTTTATCATTGATATTTATGTTTATTATATGCACTTGTATGATTAACAATGCGAAAGATTCAGGATACCTTCGGGACCCGTCTTGAAACACGGACCAAGGAGTCTAACATATGTGCAAGTTATTGGGATATAAACCTAATAGCGTAATTAACATGACCAATAATGGGATTAGTTTTTCAACTATTTATAGTTGTTTAACACAATCCCGGGGCGTTCTATATAGTTATGTATGATGGTATTTATATTATTCATGCCTCTAACTGGAACGTACCTTGAGCATATATGCTGTGACCCGAAAGATGGTGAACTATACTTGATCAGGTTGAAGTCAGGGGAAACCCTGATGGAAGACCGAAACAGTTCTGACGTGCAAATCGATTGTCAGAATTGAGTATAGGGGCGAAAGACCAATCGAACCATCTAGTAGCTGGTTCCTTCCGAAGTTTCCCTCAGGATAGCTGGTGCATTTAAATATTATATAAAATAATCTTATCTGGTAAAGCGAATGATTAGAGGCCTTAGGGTCGAAACGATCTTAACCTATTCTCAAACTTTAAATGGGTAAGAACCTTAACTTTCTTGATATGAAGTTTAAGGTTATGATATAATGTGCCCAGTGGGCCACTTTTGGTAAGCAGAACTGGCGCTGTGGGATGAACCAAACGTAATGTTACGGTGCCCAAATTTACAACTCATTCAGAAACCATGAAAGGCGTTGGTTGCTTAAAACAGCAGGACGGTGATCATGGAAGTCGAAATCCGCTAAGGAGTGTGTAACAACTCACCTGCCGAAGCAACTAGCCCTTAAAATGGATGGCGCTTAAGTTGTATACCTATACATTACCGCTAAAGTAGATGATCTATATTACTTGTAATATAAATTTTGAAACTTTAGTGAGTAGGAAGGTACAATGATGTGCATAGAAGTGTTTGGCGTAAGCCTGCATGGAGCCGTCATTGGTACAGATCTTGGTGGTAGTAGCAAATAATCGAATGAGACCTTGGAGGACTGAAGTGGAGAAGGGTTTCGTGTGAACAGTGGTTGATCACGAGTTAGTCGGTCCTAAGTTCAAGGCGAAAGCCGAAAATTTTCAAGTATTAAAAAAAATCAAAAATTATATTGTCAATATAAATATATGATTTTTTATACACTTGAATAATTTTGAACGAAAGGGAATACGGTTCCAATTCCGTAACCTGTTGAGTATCCGTTTGTTATTAAATATGGGCCTTGTGCTCATCCTGGCAACAGGAACGACCATAAAGAAGCCGTCGAGAGATATCGGAAGAGTTTTCTTTTCTGTTTTATAGTCGTACTACCATGGAAGTCTTTCGCAGAGAGATATGGTAGATGGGCTAGAAGAGCATGACATATACTGTTGTGTCGATATTTTCTCCTCGGACCTTGAAAATTTATGGTGGGGATACGCAAACTTCTCAACAGGCCGTACCAATATCCGCAGCTGGTCTCCAAGGTGAAGAGTCTCTAGTCGATAGAATAATGTAGGTAAGGGAAGTCGGCAAATTAGATCCGTAACTTCGGGATAAGGATTGGCTCTGAAGATTGAGATAGTCGGGCTTGATTGGGAAACAATATCATGGTTTATGTGCTCGTTCTGGGTAAATAGGGATTCTGCCATTTATGGTAGTTTCTTGTTCCCCGGATAGTTTAGTTACGTAGCCAATTGTGGAACTTTCTTGCTAAAATTTTTAAGACGACTAGTTGGGCAACTAATTAGTATCTTTTAAATTATAACGATTATCAATTAACAATCAATTCAGAACTGGCACGGACTTGGGGAATCCGACTGTCTAATTAAAACAAAGCATTGTGATGGCCCTAGCGGGTGTTGACACAATGTGATTTCTGCCCAGTGCTCTGAATGTCAAAGTGAAGAAATTCAAGTAAGCGCGGGTCAACGGCGGGAGTAACTATGACTCTCTTAAGGTAGCCAAATGCCTCGTCATCTAATTAGTGACGCGCATGAATGGATTAACGAAACGAGATTCCTTCTGTCCCTATCTACTCAGTTGCGTTTTGACTGTCGGAGTATTCAGACGTGCGTGTCGCGGACAGCGTAACTTTTATATTTCCGATATTTTTTCAATTCGCCGTCTCTCTTTTGTGCTATATTCGCATCGTACGATTTTTATCGCACTGTGTGAGTAACGTACGCTGTGCCGATTTTTGATTGGCTGCGGACGTAGGTGCATTCGCTTTTGTGCGTGTGTGTGTGTGTGTGTGAGATTAGAGATAAGGGCCCGCTGTGTGTGCACCTGGTAAGTGAGCGACAAGTCTTATCTTGTTTTTGATTTTTCTTTAGTTGCTTGCAAGTTTTTGTTTACTTGTTGAACACCTGCGGTTGGTTTCGTTGGCAGCGAAATGCCGTCGGTTAAGCCGACTGTTGGCGCCGCTGACGACGTTGAGACGTTGTCTGTGGTTGAGGGGGGGAAGGTGCGGCGGAAGACGGGGCCGTCGATGTCGAAGAAGAAGGTAAGGAGGGCAGCCTCCTTAACCTCTATCGGCGCGTCGGCTAGTGTAGGCGAGGGCAGCGCTGTAGGCAGCATTAGTGCTGCCAATAGCGAATGCTCTATGAGTATGAGTGGGTTGGAAATGGACCAGCCTGCTAGTTCGGAGGAGGCGACCCCGTTAGGCTCCATGGAGAGCTTGTGTGCGAGTGTTGTGGGGGCAACTCGTGCAGCTGAGGCGCCATCTGCTCCCATGAGTGGATTGGTGCCAAAGAGGCGTACGGGCTTGCCCGTAGAGCGAATGAAGGCGATCACCAAGGACGTGGTCACGCACGCCCTTGCTGCAGGTATGGGTGGTAGGGCCATTGGCAGTCTGGTGGACTATCTGGCCGAGCTGGAGGTACTCCTCTTCACGCAGATTGCGGAAAATGAGCGCCTAAGAGGCCGGTTAGATGAGTGTCGCCGGGCGGAAAGTGTCGTTCGTGACGACGACATTTTCCGTATGCCGGCCCCTGTGGTTGCTCCTCGGAGCGTGCCCGTCGTCGTCAAAGGAGGTCCCGTGTCGGCAGTGCCGTCTACTCTGGAGGCACCCAGACCAGTTGAGACTTGGTCCGTCGTTGTTCGCAGCAAGACTGCGGGCAAGACATCGAAGGACGTGGTCGAAAAGGTGGTGAAGGAGGTGGGGCCAACCCTGGGCGTCCGGGTGTTCTCAATGAAGCCGTCACGAGATGGAGGAGCGATTATACGCACTCCATCCAAGGTGGAGAGGAAGAAGTTAGCGGAGAACGCTAAGTTTGGTGAGTGTGGTCTTGAGGTGAGTGTGAATGAGAAGCTGGGACCAAAAGTTGTGGTGCAGGGCGTTCACTCTCAGATCACTCCTGACGAGTTCATGAGTGATCTTTATGAGATGAACCTCAAGGAGACGATGTCGCCTGAGGCCTTCAGAAAAGGCGTCCGAATGGTGAGCAAGCCGTGGTCTGTGAATGGTGGGGCTACGGTCAATGTTGTGTTGGAGGGCGATGGCAAAGCCATTGGCTCTCTGCTCGATGTTGGCCGTTGCTATATTAAGTGGTTTTCTTTCCGACTAAGGAATTTTGACCCGGTAGTAAGCTGCTTCCGATGCCTGGGTTTCGACCATAAAGTAGCGGAATGCAGGGCTAAGCAGGACGTCTGCCGTCGCTGCGGCCAGGTGGGCCATCGGGTGGCTAAGTGCAGCAATGCACTTAGTTGCCGCAATTGTGCTTTTAAAGGGATGCCTTCGGAACATATGATGATGTCTCCGGCATGCCCGATATACAGTGCGATTGTTGCGAGGGCCAACGCTAGACATTAATATGGCTAGCAAAGTCCTCCAGTTGAATTGCCAGGGGTCATACGCTGTAATGTGCGACGTAGGCAATATGATGTGTGAGAGGGGCAACGTCGTGGCCCTGCTTCAGGAACCGTATGCAACTAATGGTTGTGTACGGGGATTGCCAGCAGCAATGCGGGTATTTCCTGACAGCAGGGCTAATGCGGCGGTTGTGGTGAATGAGGTCGGTATTGAGTGCACCTTGGTGAACTCAACCGATAGAGGTGTGTGTGTGTGCTTGAGTGGCAGGTTTGGTAGGATATATGTGGCGAGCGTATATTGCGCGTTCGGGGAACCCCTCGAGCCGTATATTGCGTATGTGGATGAGGTGCTACTACTGGCGAGTAGCGAACCAATCATCCTCGGGCTAGATGCGAATGCATCGTCCCCGATGTGGTTCAGTAAGATATCCAGACTCGCGTCTGGTTATCCGAACCTCATACGGGGTGAGATGCTGGCTGAGTGGGCCGTCTCCCGAGATGTTCGGTTCGTCAACGAACCCAGTGAGTGGTACACGTTTGATAGCGTGAATGGGAAGAGTGACATTGATGTCACTCTTGTAAATGGGGCAGCAATGGGCGTGTACACTTTTAGCTGGTGTGTGTTGGGCGGTTTCGGTATCAGTGATCACAATCCCATTGAGATTGTTTTCACTTATGCCGAAACCCAGAATGAGAGTGTGGGGGTAAATTACTGGCGTACGCATGGTGTGAATTGGGCCCAATATGGGCTATTGGTTAGGGAGGAGGCTCTGCAAGTCCCGCACAGCACTTTTAGTGCAATGAGCGTGGATGAGCAGGTCTCCAGTATTAATGGGTGGGTCACGTGTGTCAATGACCGCTTGCTGAGGAGGAGCCGAAAGGCAAATCTTAAGCGTGTGAAGTGGTGGACCCGTGAGTTAGGCGTTATGCGGAGGTCGCTTAGAGCCCTGAGGAAACGTTTCCAAAGAGCACGGGCGGCCAATGATGATAACGCTGCCCAGCTTGGGGCTGAGTATGGTCGACGTAGTCGTGAGTATAAGCAAAGACTTGTAGATGTAAAAGAGTCCGAGTGGCGCGCATTTCTAGAGCGCAATAGGGACGACCCCTGGGGTCGTGCCTACCAAATTGTGAGAGGTAGCCGTAGGGAACACAGTATAGGGAACCTCCAGGTTGGCAGCTCACAACTGACGACTTGGAGTGAATGTATGAATGTGCTTCTCGGTGAGTTTTTCCCGAGAGAGGAGAGGCAGGAGACTCTGCTTAGTGTGGAGCTCCCGATCGATCCTCTCGGTGAAAGCGAACTGGGCGCGGCTTTCCGGAGATTAAAATCCAGAAAGTCGCCTGGTATGGATGGCTTCACGGGGGAGATGTGCAAGTGCGTCTGGAACTCGATTCCGGAGTACTTGATAACCTTGTATGAGCGCTGCTTATACGAAGGCCATTTTCCCAGTGAATGGAAGAGGGCAAAAGTGGTTGTCCTGTTGAAGTCGCCTGAAAGAGTTAGGAGTAATCCTCGGTCATATCGAGGAATCAGTCTCCTTCCAGTGCTTGGAAAAGTGCTGGAAAGAGTCATGATTGAAAGGCTTCACGAAAGAGTGAGTGACCAAATGTCAGATAGGCAATTTGGTTTTAGACAGGGTAGGAGCACAGAGGACGCTTGGAGATTTGTGCAAAGCTCGGTTGAGTCCAGCACCTCCAAGTATGTCCTAGGCGTCTTTGTGGACTTCAGGGGTGCGTTCGACTACCTGAGCTGGGCGAGTGTGATTAGGAGGTTGAGTGAATGTGGCTGTCGGGAGATTGCTCTGTGGCAGAGCTATTTCTCCGGCAGAACTGCAGTATCAGTAGGTCGACGTGAAAGCGTCGCTGTTGACGTTGTACGTGGTTGTCCTCAGGGCTCCATCTGTGGTCCATTCATTTGGAACCTCATGATGGACCCTCTGTTATGGCAGCTTGACAGTATCTGCAAATGCTGTGCATATGCAGATGACTTACTGATCATGGTTGAGGGGCGATCGCGTGCTGAGATCGAGGCAAACGCTGCGGAGTGTTTGCGCATTGCTTGCGAATGGGGCAACAGTGTGGGCGTTGGTCTGGCAATGGACAAGACGGTGACAATGCTGCTTAAGGGCAGATTGGCCGCTAGTCGACCTCCGGTTGTCAGGCTCGGAAGCGCCAGTATAGGGTATGTTAAGGAGGTTAAGTACCTTGGCATAACCATCGGTGAGAGAATGAGCTTTATGCCACATCTCACCGTTCTCAGAGCGCGATTGCTTGGAGTGGTTGGACAATTGCGCCGAATTTTGAGAAGTGAATGGGGCCTGAGCAGGCGCGCAGTGCGTGCCATATATGATGGCCTGTTTGTTGCTTGCGCAGCATATGGATCGTCTGTTTGGTACAAAACTGCTGCGACTGTTGCGGGCAGAAAGAATGTGCTGGCTTGCCAGCGTGTGATTCTGTTAGGGTGCATACCTGTATGTCGCACCGTTTCGACGGAGGCGCTGCAGGTGCTGTGTGGAGCAGCCCCCTTGACTTGGAGGTAAGGCGTAGGGCCTTACTCTACAAGATTAAGAGGCGGCTGCCATTGCTGCAGAATGAATGGCTCGCTGATAGGGATGTGGAGAGTTTAGGGCTTAGTGTGTGTAAGAGTTTGTTGAATGAGTGTGTCCTGTCTGACTGGCAAGCCAGATGGGATGCAAGTGAGAATGGGCGGGTGACTCACAAATACATTCGTGAAGTCACGTTTGTAGCCAGCCGACCAGACTTTGGTTTCAACCTTAGCCTTGGATTCCTTTTGACTGGCCATGGTTCGTTGAATGCGTTTCTGCATCCAAGAACCTTGGCGGACAGTCCGGAATGCCCTTGTGGTTCGGCACAGGAGACATGGCAGCATGTGCTCTGCGAGTGCCCGTTGTATGGGGATATCCGCTCTTTGGCGGATGTTGGTATTGTGCAGGATAGTGGCGGGTTTGACGTTAGTCAAGCACTCTCCACCAGTGATAGGGTAAAGAGGATGAATGAGTTTGCGTGCGAAGCATTTGCGAGGCGCCGTTTGTGCATTTCACGGAGGCATGAATGAATGAATGAGTGCATGTGGGATGAATGGTGGGGAAATATGAATGATGATGGATGATTGTATGTTGCACGGGAGGGACTTAGCGTTCTCCCTAGTGGGTTACCAGTCCCGCGCATCATGGGGCGAAAACTGGTAGTGTCCTTGGGCACGAAGCCTGACCAGAGGTTATCTGGTACCACAGGCGCTTTGAGGATTAAACGGGGCCGGTTTCAATCGACCCTGCCTCTGGCGTTGATCTTTTGATTATATGTGGGGGCACAAGAGCTGGTCGTCGTTGGGCGATTTGGCGAAATGCCAACTATTAATGCCACGCTTGTGGAAGAGGATGGAATGGGCCTCGACTCCGAACGGTGTGGAGGGTATGTCCATGAAGCATACTCTTAGACCGTAACATCTCGCATGCCGACTGTGTCGGTACTGCGTACTATTCCGAGCAGCTGTTGCCTTGAACTACTTTGTGGGCCACCAACCCGTAACTGTTTGGAGTTAAAATTGGAAGTACATCATGTGTACGGCGTTCGACCGGAGACGTTTTATGTCTGGTACCACGGGAGTCAGGAGCCCGCGGACAGTTGTCTGCCCTGGCTACGGTTGCGGCCCTTCGGGGAGATTCGTGGTGGCTGTGGTTTACTACCCAAATGCGGGAGAGCATGTAGCTCGGCGTGGAGTTGCGTTTTTCCAACCGGTGGCCGTGATACCTAGATCGGCAGAGGTTTTAGTTAGGCCTCGGCCCCGACCAAGGGCGAAGCTACCAACCCAAACAGTTGGCCTTTATTTGGTACCTGAGGTTTCCACCTTGGGGGCGCTGATTGACGCTTAAATCGTATCCCAGTGCTCGGGCACCGTGAGATTGAGCCTACACGGCAGGTGCTCACGTTAAACACCCCTGACTTCTGTCCCTATCTACTCAGTTGCGTTTTGACTGTCGGAGTATTCAGACGTGTCGCGGACAGCGTAACTTTGATATCTGCGATATCAGTTTTCAATCGCCGTCTCTCTTTTGTGCTATATTCGCATCGTACGATTTTTATCGCACTGTGTGAGTAACGTACGCTGTGCCGATTTTTGATTGGCTGCGCGAAGGCACACGTGTGCATCGGTTTTGCGTGTGTGTGTGTGTGTGTGAGATTAGAGATAAGGGCCCGCTGTGTGTGCACCTGGTAAGTGAGCGACAAGTCTTATCTTGTTTTTGATTTTTCTTTAGTTGCTTGCAAGTTTTTGTTTACTTGTTGAACACCTGCGGTTGGTTTCGTTGGCAGCGAAATGCCGTCGGTTAAGCCGACTGTTGGCGCCGCTGACGACGTTGAGACGTTGTCTGTGGTTGAGGGGGGGAAGGTGCGGCGGAAGACGGGGCCGTCGATGTCGAAGAAGAAGGTAAGGAGGGCAGCCTCCTTAACCTCTATCGGCGCGTCGGCTAGTGTAGGCGAGGGCAGCGCTGTAGGCAGCATTAGTGCTGCCAATAGCGAATGCTCTATGAGTATGAGTGGGTTGGAAATGGACCAGCCTGCTAGTTCGGAGGAGGCGACCCCGTTAGGCTCCATGGAGAGCTTGTGTGCGAGTGTTGTGGGGGCAACTCGTGCAGCTGAGGCGCCATCTGCTCCCATGAGTGGATTGGTGCCAAAGAGGCGTACGGGCTTGCCCGTAGAGCGAATGAAGGCGATCACCAAGGACGTGGTCACGCACGCCCTTGCTGCAGGTATGGGTGGTAGGGCCATTGGCAGTCTGGTGGACTATCTGGCCGAGCTGGAGGTACTCCTCTTCACGCAGATTGCGGAAAATGAGCGCCTAAGAGGCCGGTTAGATGAGTGTCGCCGGGCGGAAAGTGTCGTTCGTGACGACGACATTTTCCGTATGCCGGCCCCTGTGGTTGCTCCTCGGAGCGTGCCCGTCGTCGTCAAAGGAGGTCCCGTGTCGGCAGTGCCGTCTACTCTGGAGGCACCCAGACCAGTTGAGACTTGGTCCGTCGTTGTTCGCAGCAAGACTGCGGGCAAGACATCGAAGGACGTGGTCGAAAAGGTGGTGAAGGAGGTGGGGCCAACCCTGGGCGTCCGGGTGTTCTCAATGAAGCCGTCACGAGATGGAGGAGCGATTATACGCACTCCATCCAAGGTGGAGAGGAAGAAGTTAGCGGAGAACGCTAAGTTTGGTGAGTGTGGTCTTGAGGTGAGTGTGAATGAGAAGCTGGGACCAAAAGTTGTGGTGCAGGGCGTTCACTCTCAGATCACTCCTGACGAGTTCATGAGTGATCTTTATGAGATGAACCTCAAGGAGACGATGTCGCCTGAGGCCTTCAGAAAAGGCGTCCGAATGGTGAGCAAGCCGTGGTCTGTGAATGGTGGGGCTACGGTCAATGTTGTGTTGGAGGGCGATGGCAAAGCCATTGGCTCTCTGCTCGATGTTGGCCGTTGCTATATTAAGTGGTTTTCTTTCCGACTAAGGAATTTTGACCCGGTAGTAAGCTGCTTCCGATGCCTGGGTTTCGACCATAAAGTAGCGGAATGCAGGGCTAAGCAGGACGTCTGCCGTCGCTGCGGCCAGGTGGGCCATCGGGTGGCTAAGTGCAGCAATGCACTTAGTTGCCGCAATTGTGCTTTTAAAGGGATGCCTTCGGAACATATGATGATGTCTCCGGCATGCCCGATATACAGTGCGATTGTTGCGAGGGCCAACGCTAGACATTAATATGGCTAGCAAAGTCCTCCAGTTGAATTGCCAGGGGTCATACGCTGTAATGTGCGACGTAGGCAATATGATGTGTGAGAGGGGCAACGTCGTGGCCCTGCTTCAGGAACCGTATGCAACTAATGGTTGTGTACGGGGATTGCCAGCAGCAATGCGGGTATTTCCTGACAGCAGGGCTAATGCGGCGGTTGTGGTGAATGAGGTCGGTATTGAGTGCACCTTGGTGAACTCAACCGATAGAGGTGTGTGTGTGTGCTTGAGTGGCAGGTTTGGTAGGATATATGTGGCGAGCGTATATTGCGCGTTCGGGGAACCCCTCGAGCCGTATATTGCGTATGTGGATGAGGTGCTACTACTGGCGAGTAGCGAACCAATCATCCTCGGGCTAGATGCGAATGCATCGTCCCCGATGTGGTTCAGTAAGATATCCAGACTCGCGTCTGGTTATCCGAACCTCATACGGGGTGAGATGCTGGCTGAGTGGGCCGTCTCCCGAGATGTTCGGTTCGTCAACGAACCCAGTGAGTGGTACACGTTTGATAGCGTGAATGGGAAGAGTGACATTGATGTCACTCTTGTAAATGGGGCAGCAATGGGCGTGTACACTTTTAGCTGGTGTGTGTTGGGCGGTTTCGGTATCAGTGATCACAATCCCATTGAGATTGTTTTCACTTATGCCGAAACCCAGAATGAGAGTGTGGGGGTAAATTACTGGCGTACGCATGGTGTGAATTGGGCCCAATATGGGCTATTGGTTAGGGAGGAGGCTCTGCAAGTCCCGCACAGCACTTTTAGTGCAATGAGCGTGGATGAGCAGGTCTCCAGTATTAATGGGTGGGTCACGTGTGTCAATGACCGCTTGCTGAGGAGGAGCCGAAAGGCAAATCTTAAGCGTGTGAAGTGGTGGACCCGTGAGTTAGGCGTTATGCGGAGGTCGCTTAGAGCCCTGAGGAAACGTTTCCAAAGAGCACGGGCGGCCAATGATGATAACGCTGCCCAGCTTGGGGCTGAGTATGGTCGACGTAGTCGTGAGTATAAGCAAAGACTTGTAGATGTAAAAGAGTCCGAGTGGCGCGCATTTCTAGAGCGCAATAGGGACGACCCCTGGGGTCGTGCCTACCAAATTGTGAGAGGTAGCCGTAGGGAACACAGTATAGGGAACCTCCAGGTTGGCAGCTCACAACTGACGACTTGGAGTGAATGTATGAATGTGCTTCTCGGTGAGTTTTTCCCGAGAGAGGAGAGGCAGGAGACTCTGCTTAGTGTGGAGCTCCCGATCGATCCTCTCGGTGAAAGCGAACTGGGCGCGGCTTTCCGGAGATTAAAATCCAGAAAGTCGCCTGGTATGGATGGCTTCACGGGGGAGATGTGCAAGTGCGTCTGGAACTCGATTCCGGAGTACTTGATAACCTTGTATGAGCGCTGCTTATACGAAGGCCATTTTCCCAGTGAATGGAAGAGGGCAAAAGTGGTTGTCCTGTTGAAGTCGCCTGAAAGAGTTAGGAGTAATCCTCGGTCATATCGAGGAATCAGTCTCCTTCCAGTGCTTGGAAAAGTGCTGGAAAGAGTCATGATTGAAAGGCTTCACGAAAGAGTGAGTGACCAAATGTCAGATAGGCAATTTGGTTTTAGACAGGGTAGGAGCACAGAGGACGCTTGGAGATTTGTGCAAAGCTCGGTTGAGTCCAGCACCTCCAAGTATGTCCTAGGCGTCTTTGTGGACTTCAGGGGTGCGTTCGACTACCTGAGCTGGGCGAGTGTGATTAGGAGGTTGAGTGAATGTGGCTGTCGGGAGATTGCTCTGTGGCAGAGCTATTTCTCCGGCAGAACTGCAGTATCAGTAGGTCGACGTGAAAGCGTCGCTGTTGACGTTGTACGTGGTTGTCCTCAGGGCTCCATCTGTGGTCCATTCATTTGGAACCTCATGATGGACCCTCTGTTATGGCAGCTTGACAGTATCTGCAAATGCTGTGCATATGCAGATGACTTACTGATCATGGTTGAGGGGCGATCGCGTGCTGAGATCGAGGCAAACGCTGCGGAGTGTTTGCGCATTGCTTGCGAATGGGGCAACAGTGTGGGCGTTGGTCTGGCAATGGACAAGACGGTGACAATGCTGCTTAAGGGCAGATTGGCCGCTAGTCGACCTCCGGTTGTCAGGCTCGGAAGCGCCAGTATAGGGTATGTTAAGGAGGTTAAGTACCTTGGCATAACCATCGGTGAGAGAATGAGCTTTATGCCACATCTCACCGTTCTCAGAGCGCGATTGCTTGGAGTGGTTGGACAATTGCGCCGAATTTTGAGAAGTGAATGGGGCCTGAGCAGGCGCGCAGTGCGTGCCATATATGATGGCCTGTTTGTTGCTTGCGCAGCATATGGATCGTCTGTTTGGTACAAAACTGCTGCGACTGTTGCGGGCAGAAAGAATGTGCTGGCTTGCCAGCGTGTGATTCTGTTAGGGTGCATACCTGTATGTCGCACCGTTTCGACGGAGGCGCTGCAGGTGCTGTGTGGAGCAGCCCCCTTGACTTGGAGGTAAGGCGTAGGGCCTTACTCTACAAGATTAAGAGGCGGCTGCCATTGCTGCAGAATGAATGGCTCGCTGATAGGGATGTGGAGAGTTTAGGGCTTAGTGTGTGTAAGAGTTTGTTGAATGAGTGTGTCCTGTCTGACTGGCAAGCCAGATGGGATGCAAGTGAGAATGGGCGGGTGACTCACAAATACATTCGTGAAGTCACGTTTGTAGCCAGCCGACCAGACTTTGGTTTCAACCTTAGCCTTGGATTCCTTTTGACTGGCCATGGTTCGTTGAATGCGTTTCTGCATCCAAGAACCTTGGCGGACAGTCCGGAATGCCCTTGTGGTTCGGCACAGGAGACATGGCAGCATGTGCTCTGCGAGTGCCCGTTGTATGGGGATATCCGCTCTTTGGCGGATGTTGGTATTGTGCAGGATAGTGGCGGGTTTGACGTTAGTCAAGCACTCTCCACCAGTGATAGGGTAAAGAGGATGAATGAGTTTGCGTGCGAAGCATTTGCGAGGCGCCGTTTGTGCATTTCACGGAGGCATGAATGAATGAATGAGTGCATGTGGGATGAATGGTGGGGAAATATGAATGATGATGGATGATTGTATGTTGCACGGGAGGGACTTAGCGTTCTCCCTAGTGGGTTACCAGTCCCGCGCATCATGGGGCGAAAACTGGTAGTGTCCTTGGGCACGAAGCCTGACCAGAGGTTATCTGGTACCACAGGCGCTTTGAGGATTAAACGGGGCCGGTTTCAATCGACCCTGCCTCTGGCGTTGATCTTTTGATTATATGTGGGGGCACAAGAGCTGGTCGTCGTTGGGCGATTTGGCGAAATGCCAACTATTAATGCCACGCTTGTGGAAGAGGATGGAATGGGCCTCGACTCCGAACGGTGTGGAGGGTATGTCCATGAAGCATACTCTTAGACCGTAACATCTCGCATGCCGACTGTGTCGGTACTGCGTACTATTCCGAGCAGCTGTTGCCTTGAACTACTTTGTGGGCCACCAACCCGTAACTGTTTGGAGTTAAAATTGGAAGTACATCATGTGTACGGCGTTCGACCGGAGACGTTTTATGTCTGGTACCACGGGAGTCAGGAGCCCGCGGACAGTTGTCTGCCCTGGCTACGGTTGCGGCCCTTCGGGGAGATTCGTGGTGGCTGTGGTTTACTACCCAAATGCGGGAGAGCATGTAGCTCGGCGTGGAGTTGCGTTTTTCCAACCGGTGGCCGTGATACCTAGATCGGCAGAGGTTTTAGTTAGGCCTCGGCCCCGACCAAGGGCGAAGCTACCAACCCAAACAGTTGGCCTTTATTTGGTACCTGAGGTTTCCACCTTGGGGGCGCTGATTGACGCTTAAATCGTATCCCAGTGCTCGGGCACCGTGAGATTGAGCCTACACGGCAGGTGCTCACGTTAAACACCCCTGACTTCTGTCCCTATCTACTATCTAGCGAAACCACAGCCAAGGGAACGGGCTTGGAATAATTAGCGGGGAAAGAAGACCCTTTTGAGCTTGACTCTAATCTGGCAGTGTAAGGAGACATAAGAGGTGTAGAATAAGTGGGAGATATTAGATTTCGGTTTAGTATCGCCAATGAAATACCACTACTCTTATTGTTTCCTTACTTACTTGATTAAATGGAACGTGTATCATTTCCTAGCCATTATACGGATATATTTACTATATCTTATGGTATTGGGTTTTGATGCAAGCTTCTTGATCAAAGTATCACGAGTTTGTTATATAATCGCAAACAAATTCTTTAATGACATAATGCATTCTATGCATTATGGATTTAAAAATTTGGTATAACTCCAATTACTCAGGTATGATCCAATTCAAGGACATTGCCAGGTAGGGAGTTTGACTGGGGCGGTACATCTCTCAAATAATAACGGAGGTGTCCCAAGGCCAGCTCAGTGCGGACAGAAACCACACATAGAGCAAAAGGGCAAATGCTGACTTGATCTCGGTGTTCAGTACACACAGGGACAGCAAAAGCTCGGCCTATCGATCCTTTTGGTTTAAAGAGTTTTTAACAAGAGGTGTCAGAAAAGTTACCATAGGGATAACTGGCTTGTGGCGGCCAAGCGTTCATAGCGACGTCGCTTTTTGATCCTTCGATGTCGGCTCTTCCTATCATTGTGAAGCAAAATTCACCAAGCGTTGGATTGTTCACCCATGCAAGGGAACGTGAGCTGGGTTTAGACCGTCGTGAGACAGGTTAGTTTTACCCTACTAATGACAAAACGTTGTTGCGACAGCATTCCTGCGTAGTACGAGAGGAACCGCAGGTACGGACCAATGGCACAATACTTGTTCGAGCGAACAGTGGTATGACGCTACGTCCGTTGGATTATGCCTGAACGCCTCTAAGGTCGTATCCGTGCTGGACTGCAATGATAAATAAGGGGCAATTTGCATTGTATGGCTTCTAAACCATTAAAAGTTTATTATTCATTTAATAAACGACAATGGATGTGATGCCAATGTAAAATATAACATAGTAAGTTATGGTGGATCACCGATCGCCTGGCGCCGTGCTAGTTATATATTAAAACATTATTTAATACAATGACAAAGCCTAGAATCAATTGTAAACGACTTTTGTAACAGGCAAGGTGTTGTAAGTGGTTGAGCAGCTGCCATACTGCGATCCACTGAAGCTTATCCTTTGCTTGACGATTCGATGGACAAATATATATATATATATATATATATACATATATTATCCATTAGACAAATGGGTGCTTTGCACCAGTGCTGCTGTGCTGCCTCATACGAATGAGGAGCGTGGGAAGATGATGAGGAGGAGGAGAGAGATGATGAATGAGGAAATTATAATGGTATATTATAATGGTGTCGTAGCAAATAAATATTACCTTTACATATAAGAATAAAAAGTTATATGGATAGGTATTACTATATATATCCATACAAGTGTTCAACATTCGTATGGTAATATATTATAATTGAGTCGTAGCAAATAAATATTACCTTTTACATATAAGATTAACAAATTATATGGATTGGTATTACTATATATCTTCATGCGAGTGTTCAACATTTGTATGGTAGTATATAATAATGGAGTCGTAGCAAATAAATATTACCTTTTACATATAAGATTAACAAATTATATGATTGGTATTACTATATATTTCCATACAGTGTTTAACATTTGTATGGTAGTATATTATATTGAGTCGTAGCAAATAAATATTACCTTTTACATATAAGATTAACAAATTATATGGATTGGTATTACTATATATTTCTGAAGTGTTCAACATTTGTATGGTAGTATATTATAATTGAGTCGTAGCAAATAAATATTACCTTTTACATATAAGATTAACAAATTATATGGATTGGTATTACTATATATCTTCATGCGAGTGTTCAACATTTGTATGGTAGTATATAATAATTGAGTCGTAGCAAATAAATATTAACTTTTACATATAAGATTAAAAAATTATATGGATTGGTATTACTATATATCTTCATGCGAGTGTTCAACATTTGTATGGTAGTATATAATAATGGAGTCGTAGCAAATAAATATTACCTGTTTCATATAATATTAACAAATTATATGAATTGGTATTACTATATATCTCCATACAAGTGTTCAACATTTGTATGGTAGTATATTATAATTGAGTCGTAGCAAATAAATATTACCTTTTACATATAAGATTAACAAATTATATGGATTGGTATTACTATATATCTCCATACAAGTGTTCAACATTCGTATGGTAGTATATTATAATTGAGTCGTAGCAAATAAATATTACCTTTTACATATAAGATTAACAAATTATATGGATTGGTATTACTATATATTTCCATACAAGTGTTCAAATTCTTTAGTATATTATTTTTAAATAATTTTTTTAATTTTTTCCATTCATAGTGTTCAACATTTGTATGGTAGTATATTATAATTGAGTCGTAGCAAATAAATATTACCTTTTACATATAAGATTAACAAATTATATGGATTGGTATTACTATATATCTTCATGAGTGCAACTTTTATGGTAGTATATAATAATGGAGTTGTAGAAAAAAAAAATTATTTTTTAAAAATAATTAATTTTATTGTTTTTTTTTTAGTGTTCAACATTTGTATGGTAGTATATAATAATTGAGTCGTAGCAAATAAATATTACCTTTTACATATAAGATTAACAAATTATATGGATTGGTATTCTATATTTTCTTTTATATATCTTCATGCGAGTGTTCAACATTTGTATGGTAGTATATAATAATTGAGTCGTAGCAAATAAATATTACCTTTTACATATAAGATTAACAAATTATATGGATTGGTATTACTATATATCTTCATGCGAGTGTTCAACATTTGTATGGTAGTATATAATAATGGAGTCGTAGCAAATAAATATTACCTGTTTCATATAATATTAACAAATTATATGGATTGGTATTACTATATATCTCCATACAAGTGTTCAACATTTGTATGGTAGTATATTATAATTGAGTCGTAGCAAATAAAGGTAACTTTTACATATAAGATTAACAAATTATATGGATTGGTATTACTATATATCTCCATACAAGTGTTCAACATTTGTATGGTAGTATATTATAATTGAGTCGTAGCAAATAAATATTACCTTTTACATATAAGATTAACAAATTATATGGATTGGTATTATATATCTCCTTCACAAGTGTTCAACATTTGTATGGTAGTATATTATAATTGAGTCGTAGCAAATAAATATTACCTTTTACATATAAGATTAACAAATTATATGGATTGGTATTACTATATATCTTCATGCGAGTGTTCAACATTTGTATGGTAGTATATTATAATTGAGTCGTAGCAAATAAATATTACCTTTTACATATAAGATTAACAAATTATATGGATTGGTATTACTATATATCTTCATGCGAGTGTTCAACATTTGTATGGTAGTATATAATAATGGAGTCGTAGCAAATAAATATTACCTTTTCATATAAGTTAAATTATTATATTTCCTGTTTCATATAATATTAACAAATTATATGGAATTGGTATTACTATATATCTCCATACAAGTGTTCAACATTTGTATGGTAGTATATTATAATTGAGTCGTAGCAAATAAATATTACCTTTTACATATAAGATTAACAAATTATATGGATTGGTATTACTATATATCTTCATGCGAGTGTTCAACATTTGTATGGTAGTATATAATAATGGAGTCGTAGCAAATAAATATTACCTGTTTCATATAATATTAACAAATTATATGAATTGGTATTACTTATTTTCTTTTTTCTTATTTCATACAAGTGTTCAACATTTGTATGGTAGTATATTATAATTGAGTCGTAGCAAATAAATATTACCTTTTACATATAAGATTAACAAATTATATGGATTGGTATTACTATATATCTTCATGCGAGTGTTCAACATTTGTATGGTAGTATATTATAATTGAGTCGTAGCAAATAAATATTACCTTTTACATATAAGATTAACAAATTATATGGATTGGTATTACTATATATCTTCATACAAGTGTTCAACATTTGTATGGTAGTATATTATAATTGAGTCGTAGCAAATAAATATTACCTTTTACATATAAGATTAACAAATTATATGGATTGGTATTACTATATATCTTCATACAAGTGTTCAACATTTGTATGGTAGTATATTATAATTGAGTCGTAGCAAATAAATATTACCTTTTACATATAAGATTAACAAATTATATGGATTGGTATTACTATATATCTTCATACGAGTGTTCAACATTTGTATGGTAGTATATTATAATTGAGTCGTAGCAAATAAATATTACCTTTTACATATAAGATTAACAAATTATATGGATTGGTATTACTATATATCTCCATACAAGTGTTCAACATTTGTATGGTAGTATATTATAATTGAGTCGTAGCAAATAAATATTACCTTTTACATATAAGATTAACAAATTATATGGATTGGTATTACTATATATCTTCATGCGAGTGTTCAACATTTGTATGGTAGTATATAATAATGGAGTCGTAGCAAATAAATATTACCTGTTTCATATAATATTAACAAATTATATGAATTGGTATTACTATATATCTCCATACAAGTGTTCAACATTTGTATGGTAGTATATTATAATTGAGTCGTAGCAAATAAATATTACCTTTTACATATAAGATTAACAAATTATATGGATTGGTATTACTATATATCTTCATGCGAGTGTTCAACATTTGTATGGTAGTATATTATAATTGAGTCGTAGCAAATAAATATTACCTGTTTCTTTACATATAATATTAACAAATTATATGGATTGGTATTACTATATATCTCCATGCGAGTGTTCAACATTTGTATGGTAGTATATTATAATTGAGTCGTAGCAAATAAATATTACCTTTTACTATACATTAATTTCTTAAGATTAACAAATTATATGGATTGGTATTACTATATATCTTCATACAAGTGTTCAACATTTGTATGGTAGTATATTATAATTGAGTCGTAGCAAATAAATATTACCTTTTACATATAAGATTAACAAATTATATGGATTGGTATTACTATATATCTTCATACAAGTGTTCAACATTTGTATGGTAGTATATTATAATTGAGTCGTAGCAAATAAATATTACCTTTTACATATAAGATTAACAAATTATATGGATTGGTATTACTATATATCTTCATGCGAGTGTTCAACATTTGTATGGTAGTATATAATAATTGAGTCGTAGCAAATAAATATTACCTTTTACATATAAGATTAACAAATTATATGGATTGGTATTACTATATATCTCCATCAGTGTTCAACATTTGTATGGTAGTATATTATAATTGAGTCGTAGCAAATAAATATTACCTTTTACATATAAGATTAACAAATTATATGGATTGGTATTACTATATATCTTCATGCGAGTGTTCAACATTTGTATGGTAGTATATTATAATTGAGTCGTAGCAAATAAATATTACCTTTTACATATAAGATTAACAAATTATATGGATTGGTATTACTATATATCTTCATACAAGTGTTCAACATTTGTATGGTAGTATATTATAATTGAGTCGTAGCAAATAAATATTACCTTTTACATATAAGATTAACAAATTATATGGATTGGTATTACTATATATCTTCATGCGAGTGTTCAACATTTGTATGGTAGTATATAATAATGGAGTCGTAGCAAATAAATATTACCTTTTTCATATAATATTAACAAATTATATGGATTGGTATTACTATATATCTCCATACAAGTGTTCAACATTTCGTATGGTAGTATATTATAATTGAGTCGTAGCAAATAAATATTACCTTTTACATATAACATTAACAAATTATATGGATTGGTATTACTATATATCTTCATACAAGTGTTCAACATTTGTATGGTAGTATATTATAATTGAGTCGTAGCAAATAAATATTACCTTTTACATATAAGATTAACAAATTATATGGATTGGTATTACTATATATCTCATGTTCAAGTGTTTATTTGTATGGTAGTATATTATAATTGAGTCGTAGCAAATAAATATTACCTTTTACATATAAGATTAACAAATTATATGGATTGGTATTACTATATATCTTCCATACAAGTGTTCAACATTTGTATGGTAGTATATTATAATTGAGTCGTAGCAAATAAATATTACCTTTTACATATAAGATTAACAAATTATATGGATTGGTATTACTATATATCTTCATGCGAGTGTTCAACATTTGTATGGTAGTATATAATAATTGAGTCGTAGCAAATAAATATTACCTTTTACATATAAGATTAACAAATTATATGGATTGGTATTACTATATATCTTCATGCGAGTGTTCAACATTTGTATGGTAGTATATTATAATGGAGTCGTAGCAAATAAATATTACCTGTTTCATATAATATTAACAAATTATATGAATTGGTTTTTTATTATATATCTCCATACAAGTGTTCAACATTTGTATGGTAGTATATTATAATTGAGTCGTAGCAAATAAATATTACCTTTTACATATAAGATTAACAAATTATATGGATTGGTATTACTATATATCTTCATGCGAGTGTTCAACATTTGTATGGTAGTATATAATAATGGAGTCGTAGCAAATAAATATTACCTGTTTCATATAATATTAACAAATTATATGAATTGGTATTACTATATATTTCCATACAAGTGTTCAACATTCGTATGGTAGTATATTATAATTGAGTCGTAGCAAATAAATAAATATTACATTTCTTTTACATATAACATTAAAAAATTATATGGATTGGTATTACTATATCTTCATGCGAGTGTTCAACATTCGTATGGTAGTATATTATAATTGAGTCGTAGCAAATAAATATTACCTTTTACATATAAGATTAACAAATTATATGGATTGGTATTACTATATATTTCCATACAAGTGTTCAACATTCGTATGGTAGTATATTATAATTGAGTCGTAGCAAATAAATATTACCTTTTACATATAAGATTAACAAATTATATGGATTGGTATTACTATATATCATCATACAAGTGTGCAACATTTGTATGGTAGTATATTATAATTGAGTCGTAGCAAATAAATATTACCTTTTACATATAAGATTAACAAATTATATGGATTGGTATTACTATATATCTTCATGCGAGTGTTCAACATTTGTATGGTAGTATATAATAATGGAGTCGTAGCAAATAAATATTACCTGTTTCATATAATATTAACAAATTATATGAATTGGTATTACTATATATCTCCATACAAGTGTTCAACATTTGTAGTATGGTAGTATATTATAATTGAGTCGTAGCAAATAAATATTACCTTTTACATATAAGATTAACAAATTATATGGATTGGTATTACAATGCGAGTGCTCAACATTTGTATGGTAGTATATTATAATGGTGTCGGATCCATATAACTAAATAAATAAGTTTTAAAGATTTTTTATGAATTTCAAAGTAAATGTATGTGCCTAATTTATATTAGAGTACATCAATATTGAGTTGCTGGAAAGCAGAGGGAAAAATTAGGCAATTTCAGATAGTGTGGCAAAAAACCTATACAGGGAGTGAGTGTCGCGCAGAGTAAATTCATATGAAGATAATATAATACATGAGAGTTATATGACTTACGTGGAAATGCTTTGCCGGCATTGTTGATTTGATAAGTAAATAATTATATATAAATGATATATAAATATTGATACTTCAATATATCTTATTCATACAAATGAATAAATATTAAATCATCTTATATATATATGGGATTTTAAGAATATATATGAATTTCAAAGTAAATGTATGTGCCTAATTTATATTAGAGTACATCAATATTGAGTTGATGGAAAGCAGAGGGAAAAATTAGGCAATTTCAGATAGTGTGGCAAAAAACCTATACAGGGAGTGAGTGTCGCGCAGAGTAAAGTCATATGAAGATAATATAATACATGAGAGTTATATGACTTACGTGGAAATGCTTTGCCGGCATTGTTGATTTTATAAGTAAATAACTATATATAAATGATATATAAATATTGATACTTCAATATATCTTATTCATACAAATGAATAAATATTAAATCATCTTATATATATATGGGATTTTAAGAATATGTATGAATTTCAAAGTAAATGTATGTGCCTAATTTATATTAGAGTACATCAATATTGAGTTGATGGAAAGCAGAGGGAAAAATTAGGCAATTTCAGATAGTGTGGCAAAAAACCTATACAGGGAGTGAGTGTCGCGCAGAGTAAAGTCATATGAAGATAATATAATACATGAGAGTTATATGACTTATGTGGAAATGCTTTGCCGGCATTGTTGATTTTATAAGTAAATAACTATA
>JAECWN010000049.1:57500-62066 GCA_018150725.1 Drosophila quadrilineata
ACGTGAAACTGCTTAGAGGTTAAGCCCGATGAACCTGAATATCCGTTATGGAAAATTCATCATTAGAGTTGTAATATTTTATCAATATTATAATAATAGTGTGCATTTTTTCCATATAAGGACATTGTAATCTATTAGTATAAACAATTTATCAAAAAATTGTGGATTATTGTTTATTTAAATTGAAATGCTTGCGTTTTAACACAAAATAAATACTACAAATTTGATAAAGTATTGATAGATTAATATGAGTACAGTGCGTTAATTCCTTGGAATTATATAATGGCATGTTTATCATTGATATTTATGTTTATTATATGCACTTGTATGATTAACAATGCGAAAGATTCAGGATACCTTCGGGACCCGTCTTGAAACACGGACCAAGGAGTCTAACATATGTGCAAGTTATTGGGATATAAACCTAATAGCGTAATTAACATGACCAATAATGGGATTAGTTTTTCAACTATTTATAGTTGTTTAACACAATCCCGGGGCGTTCTATATAGTTATGTATGATGGTATTTATATTATTCATGCCTCTAACTGGAACGTACCTTGAGCATATATGCTGTGACCCGAAAGATGGTGAACTATACTTGATCAGGTTGAAGTCAGGGGAAACCCTGATGGAAGACCGAAACAGTTCTGACGTGCAAATCGATTGTCAGAATTGAGTATAGGGGCGAAAGACCAATCGAACCATCTAGTAGCTGGTTCCTTCCGAAGTTTCCCTCAGGATAGCTGGTGCATTTAAATATTATATAAAATAATCTTATCTGGTAAAGCGAATGATTAGAGGCCTTAGGGTCGAAACGATCTTAACCTATTCTCAAACTTTAAATGGGTAAGAACCTTAACTTTCTTGATATGAAGTTTAAGGTTATGATATAATGTGCCCAGTGGGCCACTTTTGGTAAGCAGAACTGGCGCTGTGGGATGAACCAAACGTAATGTTACGGTGCCCAAATTTACAACTCATTCAGAAACCATGAAAGGCGTTGGTTGCTTAAAACAGCAGGACGGTGATCATGGAAGTCGAAATCCGCTAAGGAGTGTGTAACAACTCACCTGCCGAAGCAACTAGCCCTTAAAATGGATGGCGCTTAAGTTGTATACCTATACATTACCGCTAAAGTAGATGATTTATATTACTTGTAATATAAATTTTGAAACTTTAGTGAGTAGGAAGGTACAATGATGTGCATAGAAGTGTTTGGCGTAAGCCTGCATGGAGCCGTCATTGGTACAGATCTTGGTGGTAGTAGCAAATAATCGAATGAGACCTTGGAGGACTGAAGTGGAGAAGGGTTTCGTGTGAACAGTGGTTGATCACGAGTTAGTCGGTCCTAAGTTCAAGGCGAAAGCCGAAAATTTTCAAGTATTAAAAAAATCAAAAATTATATTGTCAATATAAATATATGATTTTTTATACACTTGAATAATTTTGAACGAAAGGGAATACGGTTCCAATTCCGTAACCTGTTGAGTATCCGTTTGTTATTAAATATGGGCCTTGTGCTCATCCTGGCAACAGGAACGACCATAAAGAAGCCGTCGAGAGATATCGGAAGAGTTTTCTTTTCTGTTTTATAGTCGTACTACCATGGAAGTCTTTCGCAGAGAGATATGGTAGATGGGCTAGAAGAGCATGACATATACTGTTGTGTCGATATTTTCTCCTCGGACCTTGAAAATTTATGGTGGGGATACGCAAACTTCTCAACAGGCCGTACCAATATCCGCAGCTGGTCTCCAAGGTGAAGAGTCTCTAGTCGATAGAATAATGTAGGTAAGGGAAGTCGGCAAATTAGATCCGTAACTTCGGGATAAGGATTGGCTCTGAAGATTGAGATAGTCGGGCTTGATTGGGAAACAATATCATGGTTTATGTGCTCGTTCTGGGTAAATAGGGATTCTGCCATTTATGGTAGTTTCTTGTTCCCCGGATAGTTTAGTTACGTAGCCAATTGTGGAACTTTCTTGCTAAAATTTTTAAGACGACTAGTTGGGCAACTAATTAGTATCTTTTAAATTATAACGATTATCAATTAACAATCAATTCAGAACTGGCACGGACTTGGGGAATCCGACTGTCTAATTAAAACAAAGCATTGTGATGGCCCTAGCGGGTGTTGACACAATGTGATTTCTGCCCAGTGCTCTGAATGTCAAAGTGAAGAAATTCAAGTAAGCGCGGGTAGCGGGTCAACGGCGGGAGTAACTATGACTCTCTTAAGGTAGCCAAATGCCTCGTCATCTAATTAGTGACGCGCATGAATGGATTAACGAGATTCCTTATGGAGAGCTTGTGTGCGAGTGTTGTGGGGGCAACTCGTGCAGCTGAGGCGCCATCTGCTCCCATGAGTGGATTGGTGCCAAAGAGGCGTACGGGCTTGCCCGTAGAGCGAATGAAGGCGATCACCAAGGACGTGGTCCGACGCCCTTGCTGCAGGTATGGGTGGTAGGGCCATTGGCAGTCTGGTGGACTATCTGGCCGAGCTGGAGGTACTCCTCTTCACGCAGATTGCGGAAAATGAGCGCCTAAGAGGCCGGTTAGATGAGTGTCGCCGGGCGGAAAGTGTCGTTCGTGACGACGACATTTTCCGTATGCCGGCCCCTGTGGTTGCTCCTCGGAGCGTGCCCGTCGTCGTCAAAGGAGGTCCCGTGTCGGCAGTGCCGTCTACTCTGGAGGCACCCAGACCAGTTGAGACTTGGTCCGTCGTTGTTCGCAGCAAGACTGCGGGCAAGACATCGAAGGACGTGGTCGAAAAGGTGGTGAAGGAGGTGGGGGCCAACCCTGGGCGTCCGGGTGTTCTCAATGAAGCCGTCACGAGATGGAGGAGCGATTATACGCACTCCATCCAAGGTGGAGAGGAAGAAGTTAGCGGAGAACGCTAAGTTTGGTGAGTGTGGTCTTGAGGTGAGTGTGAATGAGAAGCTGGGACCAAAAGTTGTGGTGCAGGGCGTTCACTCTCAGATCACTCCTGACGAGTTCATGAGTGATCTTTATGAGATGAACCTCAAGGAGACGATGTCGCCTGAGGCCTTCAGAAAAGGCGTCCGAATGGTGAGCAAGCCGTGGTCTGTGAATGGTGGGGCTACGGTCAATGTTGTGTTGGAGGGCGATGGCAAAGCCATTGGCTCTCTGCTCGATGTTGGCCGTTGCTATATTAAGTGGTTTTCTTTCCGACTAAGGAATTTTGACCCGGTAGTAAGCTGCTTCCGATGCCTGGGTTTCGACCATAAAGTAGCGGAATGCAGGGCTAAGCAGGACGTCTGCCGTCGCTGCGGCCAGGTGGGCCATCGGGTGGCTAAGTGCAGCAATGCACTTAGTTGCCGCAATTGTGCTTTTAAAGGGATGCCTTCGGAACATATGATGATGTCTCCGGCATGCCCGATATACAGTGCGATTGTTGCGAGGGCCAACGCTAGACATTAATATGGCTAGCAAAGTCCTCCAGTTGAATTGCCAGGGGTCATACGCTGTAATGTGCGACGTAGGCAATATGATGTGTGAGAGGGGCAACGTCGTGGCCCTGCTTCAGGAACCGTATGCAACTAATGGTTGTGTACGGGGATTGCCAGCAGCAATGCGGGTATTTCCTGACAGCAGGGCTAATGCGGCGGTTGTGGTGAATGAGGTCGGTATTGAGTGCACCTTGGTGAACTCAACCGATAGAGGGTGTGTGTGCTTGAGTGGCAGGTTTGGTAGGATATATGTGGCGAGCGTATATTGCGCGTTCGGGGAACCCCTCGAGCCGTATATTGCGTATGTGGATGAGGTGCTACTACTGGCGAGTAGCGAACCAATCATTCTCGGGCTAGATGCGAATGCATCGTCCCCGATGTGGTTCAGTAAGATATCCAGACTCGCGTCTGGTTATCCGAACCTCATACGGGGTGAGATGCTGGCTGAGTGGGCCGTCTCCCGAGATGTTCGGTTCGTCAACGAACCCAGTGAGTGGTACACGTTTGATAGCGTGAATGGGAAGAGTGACATTGATGTCACTCTTGTAAATGGGGCAGCAATGGGCGTGTACACTTTTAGCTGGTGTGTGTTGGGCGGTTTCGGTATCAGTGATCACAATCCCATTGAGATTGTTTTCACTTATGCCGAAACCCAGAATGAGAGTGTGGGGGTAAATTACTGGCGTACGCATGGTGTGAATTGGGCCCAATATGGGCTATTGGTTAGGAGGAGGCTCTGCAAGTCCCGCACAGCACTTTTAGTGCAATGAGCGTGGATGAGCAGGTCTCCAGTATTAATGGGTGGGTCACGTGTCAATGACCGCTTGCTGAGGAGGAGCCGAAAGGCAAATCTTAAGCGTGTGAAGTGGTGGACCCGTGAGTTAGGCGTTATGCGGAGGTCGCTTAGAGCCCTGAGGAAACGTTTCCAAAGAGCACGGGCGGCCAATGATGATAACGCTGCCCAGCTTGGGGCTGAGTATGGTCGACGTAGTCGGAGTATAAGCAAAGACTTGTAGATGTAAAAGAGTCCGAGTGGCGCGCATTTCCTAGAGCGCAATAGGGACGACCCCTGGGGTCGTGCCTACCAAATTG
>JAECWN010000050.1:0-82332 GCA_018150725.1 Drosophila quadrilineata
CAATTTGTGGACCCAATTTCCAATTGGACCCAAATTCCAATTGGACCCAATTTCCAGGTGGACCTAAATCCCAATTGGACCCAATTTCCAATTGGACCCAAGTCCTAATTGGACCCAATTTCCAAGTGGACCCAAATTCCAATTGGAAACAATTTCCAATTGGACCTAATTTCCATTTGGACCCAATTTTCCAATTGGACCCAAATTTCCAATTGGACCCAAATTCCAATTGGACCCCCAATTGGACCTAAATTCCCAATTGGACCCAATTTCCAATTGGACCCAAATTCCTAATTGGACCCAATTTCCAATTGGACCTAAATTCTAGTGGACCTAAAATTCCCAATTGGACCTAAATTCCAATTGGACCAATTTCCCAATTGAACCCAAATTCCCCAATTGGACCCAATTTCCAAGTGGACCCAATTTCCCAATGGACCCCAATTCCCAATTTGACCCGATTTCCAATTGGACCCAATTTCCAATTGGACCCAATTTTAATTGGACCCAATTTCCGATTGGACCAATTTCCAATTGGACCCAATTTCCAATTGGACCCAATTTAGTGGACCCAATTTATTGGACCCAATTTCCAATTGGACCCAATTTCCAATTGGACCCAATTTCCAATTGGACACAATTTCCAATTGGACACAATTTCCAATTGGACACAATTTCCAATTGGACACAATTTCCAATTGGACACAATTTCCAATTGGACCCAATTTCCCAATTGGACCCGATTTCCAAGTGGAAACAATTTCCAATTGGACACAATTCCAATTGGACACAATTTCCAATTGGACCCACTTTCCAGTGGACCCACTCAGTGGACCCACTCCAATTGGACCCAGTCTCCAATTGGACCCAATTCCCTGGACCCAATTTCCAAATGGACCCAATTTCCCCGTGGTTAATTTCCCGATGATTGTTTCAATTGGACCCAGTTTCCAAATGGACCCAATTTCCAATTGGACCCAATTTGATCCAAATGGACCCAATTTCCAATTGGACCCAGTTTAGTGGACCAATTTTCAATTGTTCCAATTGGACCAATTTCAATTTAACCCAATTTCCAATTGGACCCAATTTCCAATTGGACCCAATTTTCCAGTTGGATCAATTTCTAATTGGACCCCAGATTCCAATTGGACCCAAATTCTAATTGGACCCCAATCCCAATTGGTTAAATTCCAGGTGGACCCAATTTCAATTGGACCCAAATTACAATTGGACCCAATAATTGGACCCAATTTCAATTGGACAGACAATTATACAGCACGAAATTAAATTGCATTTTCGAATTAGAGATAATATTGGAGCAACTTCGAAAATTATCCCAACTTCCCAGAATAATTATTGCATTTTCCAAGTTTCGGATAATTTTGGACCAACTTCGAAAAATCATCCCAACTTCCAAATTCCCGTTAGACCCAAATTCCAATTGGACCAACTTCGAAAATTATCCCAACTTAAAAAATTAGTATTTCATTTTCCGAAGTTGGGATAATTTTGGACAACTTCGAAAATTATCCCAACTGCTGGGATTACAATTGGATCCAGAATATAATTGGACCCAAATTCGTATTGGACCCAATTTCCCAGTTGTACCCAATTTCCAATTGGATCCAATTTCAAACTGGACCCAATTTCCCATTTAACAATTTTCAGGGTAACAATTTCTAATTGGAGCCGGATTCCCAATTGGACCTAATTTCCAAGTGGACCCAAATTTTAAGTGGACCCAATCCCAATTGGACCCAAATCCCAGGTGGACCCAAATTCTAATTATTAATTTAATTCGACCCAATGTTCCTAATTGGACCCAGATTCCAATTGGACCCAATTTCCGAGTGGTCCCAAATTTTAATTGGACCCAATTCCCCAAATGGACCCAATTCCTTTTTGGTGGACCCAATTTTGGACCAATTTCAATTGGACCCAACTAACTCAATTGGATCCAATTTCCAATAAGACCCAATTTCCAATTGGACCCAATTTCCCAGTGGACCCAATCGGATTGTTTCCAGGTGGACCCAATTCCAAGTGGACCCAATTGGACCCAATTTCCAATTGGACCCCAGAATTCTAATAGGACCCAAATCCCAATTGGACCCAAATTCCAATTGGACCCAAATTCAATTGGACCCAAATTCCAATTGGACTATTTCCAATTGGACCCAAATTACATTGGACCCAATTTCAATTGGACCCAAATCCAATTGGACCCAATTTCCGATTGGACCCAATTTCCCACCGGGTGGACCCAATTTCCGGTGGATTGTTCGGTGGACCCAATTTTAATTGGACCCAATTTCCAATTGGACCCAATATTTCCAGTGGACCAATTTCCAGTGGACCCAATTTCCAATTGGACCCAATTTCCAGTCAACTTAATTCCAATTGGACCCAATTTCCAATTAGCCCAATTTCCAAGTGGACCCAATTTCCAATTGGACCCAATAACGAGTGGACCCAATTCAATTGGACCCATTTTCCAAGTGGACCAAAATTTCCAATTGAACCCAATTTCCAATTGCCCAATTTCCAATTAGACCAAATTCCAATTTGACCCGATTTCCAATTGTGCGTCCAATTGAGCCCAGTATCCAATTAGACTAATTCCAATTAGACAAAAAAATTCAATTGGGCCCGATATTAGGTGGACCCAATTTCCAAATGGACAATTTCCAATTGGACCAATTTCAATTGCTCCCAATTTCAAGTGGACCCAAACTCCAATTGGACCCAAATTCCAATTGGACCCAATATTCAATTGGACCCAAATTCCAATTGGACCTAATTTCCAATTAGACCCAAATCCCCAATTGGACCCAAATTCCCAGGTGAACCCAATTTCAATTGGCCCAATTTCCAATTTGGACCCAATTTCTAAGTGGACCCCATGGACCCAATTTCCAATTGGTTTAATTTAATTGGACCCAATTCCCAAATGGACCCAATTCCCAAATGGACCCAATTCCAATTGGACCCAATTTCAATTGGACCCAATTTCCAATTGGACCCCAGTTCCAATTAGACCCAATTCTTTTTCCCAATTTATTGCAATTTCCAAGTGGGCCAATTTCCAATTAGGACCCAATTTCAATTGGACCCAATATCAGTGGACCCAATTTCCAAGTGAACTAAATTTCAAATTTGACCCAATTTCAATTGGTTGTTTAATTGGATGCCAAATTTCCAATTGGACCAAATTTCCAAGTGGACCCAATTTCCAATTGGTTAATTTTCAATTGGACCCAATTTCCAATTGGACCCAATTTCTAGTGGACCCAGATTTCCAATTGGACCCCAGAATTCTAATTGGACCGTCATTATTGTTCAATTGGACCAATTTACAATTGGCCCACCGAATTTCCAATTGGACCCAATTCCTAATTGGACCCAATTTCCCAATTGGACCCAAATTTTAATTGGACCCAATTCCCAAATGGACCCAATTCCCAAATGGCCATTTCCAATTCCCCCAATTGGACCAATTTCCAATTGGACCCAATTTCCAATTGGACCCAATTTCAATTGGACCCCAATTTCCAATTGGCTTAATTTCCAATTGGACCCAATTTCAAAAAAAAAAACCAATTGGACCCAATTTCTAGTGGACCCAATTTCCAATTGGACCCAATATTCAATTGGACCCAATTTCCAATTGGACCCAATTTCCAATTGGACCCAATTTCTGGACCAATTTCCCAAGTGGACCCAGTTTCCAATTAGACCCAATTTCCAATTTGACCCGATTTAAATTGGACCCAATATCAATTGGTTAATTTCCAATTGGGCCAATTTCCCAGTGGACCCAATTTCCCAATTGGACCCAATTTCCCAATTGGACCCAATATCCAGTGGATCCACCAGGTGGTTAATATCCAATTGGATCAATTTCCAATAGTTAAAATTTCCAGGACCCAATTTCCAATTGGACCCAATTTCAATTGGACCCAGTTTCAAAGTGGACCCAATTTCTTTGGTGGACCCTATTCCAATTGGACCCTTCAAGTGATCCAATTTAGTGGACCCAATTTCAATTGGACCCAATTTCCAATTGGACCAAATTTCCAATTAGACCCAAATTCCAATTGGACCACCATTTCCAATTGGACCCAATTGAATCCCTATTGGCCAATTTCCAATTGGACCAAATTTCCAATTGGACCCAAACTCCAATTAGACCAATTAGACCCAAATTCCCAACCGGACCCAAATTCGTATTGCCCCAAATTTCAAAGTTGGACTCAATTTCAATTTGAACCCCACTTCAATTGGACCCAAATTAGACAACTTTGGACCCAATTGACCCCAATTCGAAATCCCAATAGTTAGCCCAATTTTTGGACCAATTTCCAAATGGACCCAATTTCCAATTGGTCCCAATTTATTGGACCCAATTTCCAATTGGACCCAATTTCCTATTGGACCAAATTTCCAATTGGACCCAATTTCCAATTGGACCCAATATTCAATTGGACCCAAATTCCAATTGGACCAATTTCAAATTGGACCCAAATTCCAATTGGACCAATTTCAAATTGGACCCAAATTCCAATTGGACCAATTTCAAATTGGACCCAATTTCCTATTGGACCCAATTTCCAATTGGACCCAACTTCCAATTGGACCCAACTTCCAACTCGACTTAATTTCAATTGGACCCAATTTTTATTGGACCCAATTACCTAATTGGACCCAATTTCCAGTTGACCCAATTACCAATTGGACCCCAAACCAATTGGACCCAATATTAAATGGATCAATTTCCAATTGGACCCAGAACCAGATTGGACCCCATTTCCAATTGGACCCAAATTCCAAGTGGACCCAATTTCCCAAGTGGACCTTATTTCCAATTGGACCCAAACTCCAAATGGACTCAATTTCCAAATTGACCCTTCCATTGTATTAATTTTAGGGTGGTTAATTTTGACACTTACTGGTAATTTAGGAACTTAAATTTCCACTTAAATTCCAATTGGACCCAATTTTCAGGTGGACCCAAATTCCAATTGGACCCAATTTCCAATTGGACCTATTTCTAGTGGACCCAATTTCCTATTGGACAAGTACAATTGGACCCAATTTCCAATTGGACCCAATATTCCAATTGGACCCAAATTCCAATTGGACCAGTACAATTGGACCCAATTACCATTGGGCCCAATTACAATTGGACCAGTACAGTGGACCCAATTACCAATTGGACCCAATTAGTTATTGGACATTTCCAATTGGACCCAATATTCCAATTGGACCCGAAATCCCAATTGGACCCAAATATCGTGGACCAATTTCCAATTGGATCCCTGTTTCCAATTGGACCAAATTCCCAATTTCCAATTGGACCCAATTTTCAATTGGACCCAATATTCAATTGGACCCCGAAAATTCCAATTGGACCAAATTCCAATTGGACCAATTTCAATTGGACCAAATTCCAATTGGACCAATTTCAAATTGGGACCCAATTTCCTATTTGACCAAATTTCAAGTGGTCCCAACTTCCAATTGGACCCAATTTATTGGACCCAATTAGTGGATTTCCAATTGACCAATTTTGGACCTAATTTTGTGGACCCAATTTTCCAATTGGACCCGATTTATTGGTTATTTTTGGACCCAATTTCCAGTGGTTGCTCAATTTCCAATTGGACCAATTTCCAATTTGGACACTTCGAAACTTCAGTCCCAGCAAAAAAATTAGAATCACACTTTTCAATTTGGGATATTATTAGAGTAAGTTCGAATTAATTATCACAACTTCCAAATTATGTGGCATTTCAAGTTCGGATAATTGGACCTTCAGAAAATTACCCCCTAACTTTGTAGTCCACTTATCAACTTCGACCAATTCCCAATGGGACCCAATTTCCAATTGGACCCCAATTTCCAATTGGACCCAATTTCCAATTGGACCCAATTTCCAAGTGGACCCAATTTCAATTGGACCCAATTCAATTGGACCCAGTTTCCAAGTGGACCCAGTAATTGGACCCAGTACCAATTGAAATTGTTTTTAGTCAATTAAGTGGACCAACGATTGGACCCAATTACCAATTGGTTCCAAGTGCCAGTTTGGACCTTATAATTGTGGACCCAATTACCAATTGGACCCAGTTCCAATTGGACCCAATTCCAATTGGACCCAGTACCAATTGGACCCATTACAAAATTTCCAATTGGACCCAGTATTCCAATTGGACCCGGCACAATTTGGACCCATTTACCAGTGGACCCAATTTCCAAGTTGGAGATTTCCAAATTCCATTGGACCCAATTTCCAATTGGACTCAATTTCCAGTTGGACCCAATTTCAGATTGGACCCAATTTCCAAATTGGACCCAATTTCCAATTGGTTAACTCAGTTGGCAATTTCCAATTGGACCCCATTTTCATTGGACCCAATTCCAATTGGACCCAATTTCCAAGTGGACCCAATTTCATTTTTTGGACCCAAACTCCAATTGGACCAATTAGAAAATTGACCCAATTTCCAATTGGTATTGAATTTTCCAAAGTTGGGTTAATTTTGGACCAATTTCAACTGGACCCAATTTAATGGAAAAACTTTGAAAATTGTCCCAATTTTGGTAATTTCCAATTGGACCCAATTTCCAATTGGACCCAATTTCCAATTGGACCCAATTTCCGATTGTTTAATTTCCAATTGGACCCAATTTCCAATTGGACCCAATTTTCAATTGGACCCAATTTTCAATTGGACCCAATTTCCAATTGGACCCAATTTCAGTGGAACCAAGTTTAATTGGACCCGACTCAATTGGAAAAGTTAGAATAATCCAATTAGATTGGACCCGGAAATTCCAATTCAATTGGACCCAAATTCCTGGTGGACCAATTTCAATTGGACCCAATTTCCAATTGGACCAAATTTCCAATTGGACCCAATTTCAATTGGCAATCTATTTGGACCCAAATTCCCAGGTGGACCAATTTCAAGTGGACCCAATTCCAAGTGGACCCCCAAATTTGGTGGACCAATTTCAATTGGACCCAAATTGGTCCAATTTCCAATTGGACCCAATTCCCAGTTGGACCCAATTTCCAATTGGACCCAATTTCCAATTGGACCCAATTTCCATTGGACCCAGGACCAATTTTGTCCAATTGGACCCAATTTCCAATTGGATCCCATCTCAGTTGGACCAATTTCCAATTGGACCAAATTTCCAATTGGACCCAATTTCCAATTAGTTAAATTAGTATCAACTTAAAATTAAATTGACATTTTTATTGGGATAATATTGGAGCAACTTCGAGAATTAATCACAACTTTTGACCAAAATTACTATTGACCATTTTCAAGTTTGGAATCAGATTTCCAATTTGGACCCAATTTCTAATTGGATTCCAGTTGGACCAATTCCAATTGGACCCTAATTTCCAATTGGACCCAATTTTAGTGGACCCATTTCCAATTGGACCCAATTTCCAATTGGACCCAATTTAAATTTGGACCCAATTTCCAATTGGACCCAATTTCCAATTGGACCCAATTTCCAATTGGACCCAATTCCAATTGGACCCAATTTCCAATTGGACCCAATTTCCAATTGGACCCAATTTCAAATTGGACCCAATTTCAAGAATTAATTTCAGTGGAACCAATTTCCAATTGGACCAATTTACCAATTGGATCCAATTTCCAATTGGACCCAATTTCCAATTGGGCCCAATTCCTAATTGGATCCAATTCCAATTGGACCAAAAATTCCAATTGGACCAATTTCCAATTGGACCCAAATTCCAATTGGACCAATTTCCAATTGGACCTTTAATATTCCAATTGGACCCTAATTTCCAATTGGACCAATTTCCAATTGGACCCAATTTCCAATTGGACCCAATTTCCATTGGACCCAATTTCCAAGTTGGTCCCTAATTCCAATTGGACCCAATTTCCAATTGGCCCAATTCCAATTGGACCCAATTTCCAATTCAATGCCAATTTCAATTGAGTCAGCCCAATTTCCAATTGGACCCAATTGACCAATTGAGTGGATTGATTTTTCAATTTGAAGAATCAATTGGACCCAATTTCCAATTGGACCCAATTTCCAATTGGACCCAATTTCCAATTGGACCCAATTTCCAATTGGACCCAATTTCCAATTGGACTCAATTTCCATTGGATTTTAATTGGACCAATATCCAATTGGACCCAAATTCCAATTGGACCCAATTTCCAAATTGGACCAATTTAATTGGACCCAATTTCCAAGTGGACCCAATTTCCCATTGGACCCAATTTCAATTATTATTTCCAATTGGACCCAATTTCCAATTGGACCCAATTTCCCAATTGGACCCAATTTCCAATTGGACCCAATTTCCAATTGGACCCAATTTCCAAGTGGACCCAATTTAATTGGACCCAATTTCCAATTGGACCCAATTTCCAATTGGACCCAATTTCATTGGACCCAATTTCCAATTGGACCTATTTCAATTGGACCCAATTTCCAATTGGACCCAATTCCAATTGGACCCAATTCCAATTGGACCCATACCAATTGGGCCCAATTTGGACCCAATTTCCAATTGGACCCCAATTTCCAATTGGACCCAATTTCCAAATGGACCCAATTTTTCCCAAATTGGACCCAAACTCCCATTGGACCCAAATTCCAATTGGACCCAATATTCAATTGGACCCAATTTCCAATTGGACTAATTTCCAATTGGACCCAAATCCCAATTTTACACCAAATGGACCCAATTCCCAAATGGACCCAATTTCCAATTGGACCCAATTTCCAATTGGACCAATTGGACCCAATTTCCAATTGGACCCAATTTCCAATTGGACCCAATTTTCAATTGGACCCAGTTTCCAATTAGACCCAATTTCCAATTGGACCCAATTTCCAATTTGACCCAATTTCCAATTTGACCCAATTCCAGTTGACCCAATTTCCAATTGGACCCAATTTCCAATTGGACCCAATTTCCAATTGGACCCAATTTCCAATTGGACCCAATTTCCAGTTGGACCCAATTTCCAATTGGACCCAATTTCCAATTGGACCCAATTTCAGTGGACCCAATTGGACAATTGGACCAATTTCCAATTGGACCCAATTTCCAATTGGACCCAATTTCAATTGGACCCAATTCCAATTGGACCCAAATTTCCAATTGGACCCAAGCCCAATTTTGGACCCAATTTCCATTGGACCCAATTTCGATTGGACCCAATTTTTTGGACCCAATTTCCGATTGGACCCAATTTCCATTGGACCCAATTTCCAATTGGACCCAATTTCCAATTGGACCCAATTTCCAATTGGACCCAATTTCCAATTGGACCCAATTTCCATTGGACCCAATTTCCAATTGGACCCAATTTCCAATTTGACCCAATTTCCAATTAGACCCAATTTCCAATTTGGACCCAATTTCCAATTGGACCCATTTCCAATTGAACCCAGTATCCAATTGTAGACCCGAATTCCAATTAGACCCAAATTCCAATTGGGCCCGATATTACCAATTGGACCCAATTTCGAGTGGACCCAATTTCCATTTGGACCCAATTTCCAATTGGACCCATTTTCAGTGGACCCAATTTCCAGTGAGCCAATTTCAATTGGACCCAATTTCCAATTGGACCCAATTTCCAATTGGACCCAATTTCCAATTGGACCCAATTTCCAATTGGACCCAATTTCTATTGGACCCAGATTCCCAATTGGACCCAATTTCCAATTGGACCCAATTTAAAATTGGACCCAATTTCCAATTTACCCAAATTCTAATTGGACCCAAATTCCAGTTGGACCCAATTTCCAATTGGACCCAAATTCCAATTGGACCAATTTCCAATTGCTCCCAATTTCAATTGGACCCAATTTCCATTTGGACCCAAATTACAATTGGACCCAATTTCCAATTGGACTAACTTCGAAAATTATCCCAACTTAACAAAATTAGTATTGCATTTTCGAAGTTGGGATTAATTTTGGACCATCGAAAATTACCCAAACTTAAAAAAAAGTTTTGCATTTTCGATGTTAGGATAATTTTGACCAACTTCGAAAGTTATCCAACTTCCGAATTCCAATTGGACCCAAATTCAATTGGACCAATTTAAAAAATTTTCATGGACCAAAATTTCCGATTGGACCCAATTTCCGATTGGACCCAATTTCCGGTGGACCCAATTTCCAATTGGACCCAATTTCCAATTGGACCCAATATCCAATTGGACCCAATTTCCAATTGGACCCAAATTTCAATTGGACCCAATTTCCAATTGTACCCAATTTCCAATTATGCCCAATATCAATTGTACCCAATTTCCAATTGGACCCAATTTCCAATTGGACCCAATTTCCAATTGGACCCAATTTCCAATTGGACCCAATTTCCAATTAGACCCAATTTCCGATTGGACCCAATTTCCAATTGGACCCAATTTCCAATTGACCCAATTTCAATTAGACCCAAATTCCAATTTGACCCGATTTCCAATTGGACCCTATTTCCAATTGGACCCAATTCCAATTGAACCCAGTATCCAATTAGACCCAAATTCCAATTAGACCCAAATTCCAATTGGGCCCGATATACAATTGGACCCAATTTCCAATTGGACCCAATTTCCAAATGGACCCAATTTCCAATTGCTCCCAATTTCAAATTGGACCCAAACTCCAATTGGACCCAAATTCCAATTGGACCCAATATATTGGACCCAAATTCCAATTGGACTAATTTCCAATTGGACCCCAAATCCCAATTTTACCTAATTCCCCAAATGGACCCAATTCCCAAATGGACCCAATTTCCAATTGGACCCAATTTCCAATTGGACCCAATTTCCAATGGTGGACCCAGTTTCCAATTAGACCCAGTTTCCAATTGGACCCAGTTTCCAATTAGATCCAATTTCCAATTTGACCCAATTTCCAATTTGACCCAATTTCCAATTTGACCCAATTTCCAATTGGACCCAATTTCCAATTGGACCCAATTTCCAATTGGACCCAATATCCAATTGGATCCAATTTCCAATTGGACCCAGTTTCCAATTGGACCCAATTTCCAATTGGACCCAATTTCCAATTGGAAACAATTTCCAATTGGACCCAATTTCCAATTGGACCCAATTTCAGTGGACCCAATTTCCAATTGGACCCAATTTCCAATTGGACCCAATTTCCAATTGGACCCAATTTCCAATTGGACCCAATTTCCAATTGGACCCAATTTCCAATTGGACCCAATTTCCAATTGACCCAATTTCCAATTAGACCCAAATTCCAATTTGACCCGATTTCCAGTGGACCCAAATTCCAATTGAAACCAGTATCCAATTAGACCCAAATTCCAATTGGACCCAAATTCAATTGGGCCCGATATACAATTTAACTTAATTTCCAAATGGACCCAATTTCCAATTGGACCCAATTTCCAATTGGACGCAATTTCCAATTGGACCCAATTTCCAATTGGACCCAATTTCCAATTGCTCCCAATTTCAAGTGGACCCAAATTCCAATTGGACCCAAATTCCAATTGAACCCAATATTCAATTGGACCCAAATTCCAATTGGACTAATTTCCAATTGGGCCCAAATCCCAATTGGACCCAAAATCCCAATTGGACCCAATTTCAATTGGACCAATTTCCAATTGGACCCAATTTCTAATTGGACCCAGATTCCAATTGGACCCAATTTCCAATTGGACCCAAATTTAATTGGACCCAATTCCCAAATGGACCCAATTCCCCAAATGGACCCAATTTCCAATTGGACCCAATTTCCAATTAGATCCAATTTCCAATTTGACCCAATTTCCAATTTGACCCAATTTCCAATTTGACACGATTTCCAATTGCACCTAATATCCAATTGGACCCAATTTCCAATTAGACCCAATTTCCAATTGGACCCAATTTCCAATTGGACCCAATTTCCAATTGGACCCAATTTCCAATTGGACCCAATTTCCAATTGGACCCAATTTCCAATTGGACCCAAATTTCAATTGGACCCAAATTCCAATTGAACCCAGTATCAATTAGACCCGAATTCCAAT
Organism: Drosophila quadrilineata; assembly: GCA_018150725.1. Classification (NCBI taxonomy): domain Eukaryota; kingdom Metazoa; phylum Arthropoda; class Insecta; order Diptera; family Drosophilidae; genus Drosophila; species Drosophila quadrilineata. The sequence continues at coordinate 12,083 of JAECWN010000050.1, forward strand.
TGGACCCAAATTCCTGGTGGGCCCGATATACAATTGGACCCAATTTCCAATTGGACCCAATTTCCATTTGGACCCAATTTCCGATTGGACCCAATTTCCGATTGGACCCAATTTCCGATTGGACCCAATTTCAGGTGGACCCAATTTCCAATTCGACCCAATTTCCAATTGGACCCAATTTCCAATTGGACCCAATTTCCAATTGGACCCAATTTCCAATTGGACCCAATTTCCAATTGGACCCAGTTTCCAATTAGACCCAGTTTCCAATTAGACCCAGTTTCCAATTAGATCCAATTTCCAATTTGACCCAATTTCCAATTTGACCCAATTTCCAATTTGACACGATTTCCAATTGCACCTAATATCCAGTGGACCCAATTTCCCAATTAGACCCAATTTCCAATTGGACCCAATTTCCAATTGGACCCAATTTCCAATTGGACCCAATTTCCAATTGGACCCAATTTCCAATTGGACCCAATTTCCAATTGGACCCAAATTTCAATTGGACCCAAATTCCAATTGAACCCAGTATCCAGTGGACCCGAATTTCCAATTAGACCCAAATTCCAATTGGGCCCGATATACAGGTGGACCCAATTTCAATTGGACCCAATTTCCATTTGGACCCAATTTCCGATTGGACCCAATTTCCGATTGGACCCAATTTCCGGTGGACCCAATTTCAAGTTGGACCCAATTTCCAATTCGACCCAATTTCCAATTGGACCCAATTTCCAATTGGACCCAATTTCCAATTGGACCCAATTTCCAATTGGACCCAATTTCCAATTGGACCCAATTTCCAATTGCACCCAATTTCCAATTAGACCCAAATTCCAATTTGACCCGATTTCCAATTAGACCCTATTTCCAATTGGACCCAAATTCCAATTGAACCCAGTATCCAATTGGACCCGAATTCCAAGTGGACCCAAATTCCAATTGGGCCCATATATAATTGGACCCAATTTCAGGTGGACCCAATTTCCATTTGGACCCAATTTCCAATTGGACCCATTTTTCAATTGGAGCCAATTTCCAATTGGAGCCAATTTCCAATTGGACCCAATTTCCAATTGGACCCAATTTCCAATTGGACCCAATTTCCAATTGGACCCAATTTCCAATTGGACCCAATTTCTAATTGGACCCAGATTCCAATTGGACCCAATTTCCAATTGGACCCAATTTAAATTGGACCCAATTTCCAATTGTACCCAAATTCTAATTGGACCCAAATTCCAATTGGACCCAATTTCCAATTGGACCCAAATTCCAATTGGACCAATTTCCAATTGCTCCCAATTTCAAATTGGACCCAATTTCCATTTGGACCCAAATTACAATTGGACCCAATTTCCAATTGGACTAACTTCGAAAATTATCCCAACTTAAAAAAATTAGTATTGCATTTTCGAAGTTGGGATAATTTTGGACCAACTTCGAAAATTACCCAAACTTAAAAAAAAAGTTTTGCATTTTCGATGTTAGGATAATTTTTGACCAACTTCGAAAGTTATCCCAACTTCCGAATTCCAATTGGACCCAAATTCTAATTGGACCAATTTAAAAAATTGACCCAACTACCAAAATTTCCGATTGGACCCAATTTCCGATTGGACCCAATTTCCGATTGGACCCAATTTCCAATTGGACCCAATTTCCAATTGGACCCAATATCCAATTGGACCCAATTTCAATTGGACCCAAATTTCAATTGGACCCAATTTCCAATTGTACCCAATTTCCCAATTGTACCCAATATCCAATTGTACCCAATTTCCAATTGGACCCAATTTCCAATTGGACCCAATTTCCAATTGGACCCAATTTCCAATTGGACCCAATTTCCAATTAGACCCAATTTCCGATTGGACCCAATTTCCAATTGGACCCAATTTCCAATTGCACCCAATTTCCAATTAGACCCAAATTCCAATTTGACCCGATTTCCAATTGGACCCTATTTCCAATTGGACCCAAATTCCCAATTGAACCCAGTATCAATTAGACCCAAATTCCAATTAGACCCAAATTCCAATTGGGCCCGATATACAAGTGGACCCAATTTCCAAATGGACCCAATTTCCAAATGGACCCAATTTCCAATTGCTCCCAATTTCAAATTGGACCCAATTTCCAATTGCACCCAATTTCCAATTAGACCCAAATTCCAATTTGACCCGATTTCCAATTAGACCCTATTTCCAATTGGACCCAAATTCCAATTGAACCCAGTATCCAATTAGACCCGAATTCCAATTAGACCCAAATTCCAATTGGGCCCGATATACAATTGGACCCAATTTCAGGTGGACCCAATTTCCATTTGGACCCAATTTCCAATTGGACCCAATTTCCAATTGGACCCAATTTCTAAGTGGACCCAGATTCCAATTGGACCCAATTTCCAATTGGACCCAATTTAAATTGGACCCAATTTTCCAATTGGACCCAATTTCCAATTGGACCCAATTTCCAATTGGACCCAATTTCCAATTGGACCCAATTTCCAATTGGACCCAATTTCCAATTGGACCCAAATTTCAGTGGACCCAAATTCCCAATTGAACCCATTATCAATTAGACCCGAATTCCAATTAGACCCAAATTCCAATTGGGCCCGATATACAATTGGACCCAATTTCAAGTGGACCCAATTTCCATTTGGACCCAATTTCCGTTGGACCCAATTTCCGATTGGACCCAATTTCCGTTGGACCCAATTTCCGTTGGACCCAATTTCCAATTGGACCCAATTTCCAATTGGACCCAATTTCCAATTGGACCCAATTTCCAATTGGACCCAATTTCCAATTGGACCCAAATTTCAATTGGACCCAATTTCCAATTGTACCCAATTTCCAATTGTACCCAATATCCAATTGTACCCAATTTCCAATTGGACCCAATTTCCAATTGGACCCAATTTCCAATTGGACCCAATTTCCAATTGGACCCAATTTCCAATTGGACCCAATTTCCAATTGGACCCAATTTCCAATTGGACCCAATTTCCAATTGGACCCAATTTCCAATTAGACCCAATTTCCGATTGGACCCAATTTCCAATTGGACCCAATTTCCAATTGGACCCAATTTCCAATTAGACCCAAATTCCAATTTGACCCAATTTCCAATTGGACCCTATTTCCAATTGGACCCAAATTCCAATTGAACCCAGTATCCAATTAGACCCAAATTCCAATTAGACCCAAATTCCAATTGGGCCCGATATACAATTGGACCCAATTTCCAAATGGACCCAATTTCCAATTGGACCCAATTTCCAAATGGACCCAATTTCCAATTGCTCCCAATTTCAAATTGGACCCAAACTCCAATTGGACCCAAATTCCAATTGGACCCAATATTCAATTGGACCCAAATTCCAATTGGACTAATTTCCAATTGGACCCAAATCCCAATTTTACCTAATTCCCAAATGGACCCAATTCCCCAAATGGACCCAATTTCCAATTGGACCCAATTTCCAATTGGACCCAATTTCCAATTGGACCCAATTTCCAATTGGACCCAATTTCCAATTGGACCCAATTTCCAATTGGACCCAGTTTCCAATTAGACCCAGTTTCCAATTAGACCCAGTTTCCAATTAGATCCAATTTCCAATTTGACCCAATTTCCAATTTGACCCAATTTCCAATTTGACACGATTTTTCCAATTGACCTAATATCCAATTGGACCCAATTTCCAATTAGACCCAATTTCCAATTGGACCCAATTTCAATTGGACCCAATTTCCAATTGGACCCAATTTCCAATTGGACTCAATTTCCAATTGGACCCAATTTCCAATTGGACCCAAATTTCAATTGGACCCAAATTCCAATTGAACCCAGTATCCAATTAGACCCGAATTCCAATTGGACCCAAATTCCAATTGGGCCCGATATACAATTGGACCCAATTTCGAGTGGACCCAATTTCCATTTGGACCCAATTTCCGATTGGACCCAATTTCCGATTGGACCCAATTTCCGATTGGACCCAATTTCGAGTGGACCCAATTTCCAATTCGACCCAATTTCCAATTGGACCCAATTTCAATTGGACCCAATTTCCAATTGGACCCAATTTCCAATTGGACCCAATTTCCAATTGGACCCAATTTCCAATTACCCAATTTCCAATTAGACCCAAATTCCAATTTGACCCGATTTCCATTAGACCCTATTTCCAATTGGACCCAAATTCCAATTGAACCCAGTATCCAATTAGACCCGAATTCCAATTAGACCCAAATTCCAATTGGGCCCGATATACAATTGGACCCAATTTCGGGTGGACCCAATTTCCATTTGGACCCAATTTCCAATTGGACCCATTTTCAATTGGAGCCAATTTCCAATTGGGCCAATTTCCAATTGGACCCAATTTCCTGTGGACCCAATTTCCAATTGGACCCAATTTCCAATTGGACCCAATTTCCAATTGGACCCAATTTCTAATTGGACCCAGATTCCCAATTGGACCCAATTTCCAATTGGACCCAATTTAAGTGGACCCAATTTCCAATTGTACCCAAATTCTAATTGGACCCCAAATTCCAATTGGACCCAATTTCCAATTGGACCCAAATTCCAATTGGACCAATTTCCAATTGCTCCCAATTTCAAATTGGACCCAATTTCCATTTGGACCCAAATTACAATTGGACCCAATTTCCAATTGGACTAACTTCGAAAATTATCCCAACTTAAAAAAATTAGTATTGCATTTTCCGAAGTTGGGATAATTTTCGGACCAACTTCGAAAATTACCCAAACTTAAAAAAAAAGTTTTGCATTTTCGATGTTAGGATAATTTTTGACCAACTTCGAAAGTTATCCCAACTTCCGAATTCCAATTGGACCCAAATTCTAATTGGACCAATTTAAAAAATTGACCCAACTACCAAAATTTCCGATTGGACCCAATTTCGATTGGACCCAATTTCCGGTGGACCCAATTTCCAATTGGACCCAATTTCCAATTGGACCCAATATCCAATTGGACCCAATTTCCAATTGGACCCAAATTTCAATTGGACCCAATTTCCAATTGTACCCAATTTCCAATTGTACCCAATATCCAATTGTACCCAATTTTCCAATTGGACCCAATTTCAATTGGACCCAATTTCCAATTGGACCCAATTTCCAATTGGACCCAATTTCCAATTAGACCCAATTTCCGATTGGACCCAATTTCCAATTGGACCCAATTTCCAATTGCACCCAATTTCCAATTAGACCCAAATTCCAATTTGACCCGATTTCCAATTGGACCCTATTTCCAATTGGACCCAAATTCCAATTGAACCCAGTATCCAATTAGACCCAAATTCCAATTAGACCCAAATTCCAATTGGGCCCGATATACAATTGGACCCAATTTCCAAATGGACCCAATTTCCAAATGGACCCAATTTCCAATTGCTCCCAATTTCAAATTGGACCCAAACTCCAATTGGACCCAAATTCCAATTGGACCCAATATTAAATTGGACCCAAATTCCAATTGGACTAATTTCCAATTGGACCCAAATCCCAATTTTACCTAATTCCCAAATGGACCCAATTCCCAAATGGACCCAATTTCCAATTGGACCCAATTTCCAATTGGACCCAATTTCCAATTGGACCCAGTTTCCAATTAGACCCAGTTTCCAATTAGACCCAGTTTCCAATTAGATCCAATTTCCAATTTGACCCAATTTCCAATTTGACCCAATTTCCAATTTGACCCAATTTCCAATTGGACCCAATTTCCAATTGGACCCAATTTCCAATTGGACCCAATATCCAATTGGATCCAATTTCCAATTGGACCCAGTTTCCAATTAGACCCAATTTCCAATTGGACCCAATTTCCAATTGGAAACAATTTCCAATTGGACCCAATTTCCAATTGGACCCAATTTCCAATTGGACCCAATTTCCAATTGGACCCAATTTCCAATTGGACCCAATTTCCAATTGGACCCAATTTCCAATTGGACCCAATTTCCAATTGGACCCAATTTCCAATTGGACCCAATTTCCAATTGCACCCAATTTCCAATTAGACCCAAATTCCAATTTGACCCGATTTCCAATTGGACCCAAATTCCAATTGAACCCAGTATCCAATTAGACCCAAATTCCAATTAGACCCAAATTCAATTGGGCCCGATATACAATTTAACCCAATTTCCAAATGGACCCAATTTCCAATTGGACCCAATTTCCAATTGGACGCAATTTCCAATTGGACCCAATTTCCAATTGGACCCAATTTCCAATTGCTCCCAATTTCAAATTGGACCCAAATTCCAATTGGACCCAAATTCCAATTGAACCCAATATTCAATTGGACCCAAATTCCAATTGGACTAATTTCCAATTGGGCCCAAATCCCAATTGGACCCAAAATCCAATTGGACCCAATTTCCAATTGGCACCAATTTCCAATTGGACCCAATTTCTAATTGGACCCAGATTCCAATTGGACCCAATTTCCAATTGGACCCAAATTTTAATTGGACCCAATTCCCAAATGGACCCAATTCCCAAATGGACCCAATTTCCAATTGGACCCAATTTCCAATTGGACCCAATTTCCAATTGGACCCAATTTCCAATTGGACCCAATTTCCAATTGGACCCAATTTCCAATTGGACCCAATTTCCAATTGGACCCAATTTCCAATTGGACCGAGTTTCCAATTAGACCCAATTTCCAATTTGACCCGATTTCCAATTGGACCCAATTTCTAATTGGACCCAGATTCCAATTGGACCCAATTTCCAATTGGACCCAATTTCCAATTGGACCCAATTTCCAATTGGACCCAAATTTTAATTGGACCCAATTCCCAAATGGACCCAATTCCCAAATGGACCCAATTTCCAATTGGACCCAATTTCCAATTGGACCCAAATTTTAATTGGACCCAATTTCCAATTGGACCCAATTTCCAATTGGACCCAGTATCCAATTGAACCCAGTATCCAATTAGACCCAAATTCCAATTGGACCCGATTTACAATTGGACCCAATTCCCAAATGGACCCAATTCCCAAATGGACCCAATTTCCAATTGGACCCAATTTCCAATTGGACCCAATTTCCAATTGGACCCAATTTCCAATTGGACCCAATTTCCAATTGGACCCAATTTCCAATTGGACCCGATTTCCAATTGGACCCGATTTCCAATTAGACCCGATTTCCAATTGGACCCGATTTCCAATTGGACCAAATTTCCAATTGGACCCAATTTCCAATTGGACCCAATTTCCAATTGGACCCAATTTCCAATTGGACCCAATTTCCAATTAGACCCAATTTCCAATTGGACCCAATTTCCAATTGGACCCAATTTCCAATTGGACCCAATTTCCAATTGGACCCAATTTCCAATTTGACACAATTTCCAATTGGACACAATTTCCAATTGGACCCAATTTCCAATTGGACCCAATTTCCAATTGGACCCAATTTCCAATTGGACCCAATTTCCAATTGGACCCAATTTCCAATTGGACCCAATTTCCAATTGGACCCAATTTCCAATTGGACCCAATTTCCAATTGGACCCAATTTCCAATTGGACCCAATTTCCAATTGGACCCAATTTCCAATTGGACCCAATTTCCAATTGGACCCAATATACAATTGGACCCAATTTCGAATTGGACCCAATTTCCAATTGGACCCAATTTCCAATTGGACCCAATTTCCAATTGGACCCAATTTCCAATTAGACCCAATTTCCAATTGGACCCAATTTCCAATTGGACCCAATTTCCAATTGGACCCAATTTCCAATTGGACCCAATTTCCAATTGGACCCAATTTCCAATTGGACCCAATTTCCAATTTGACACAATTTCCAATTGGACACAATTTCCAATTGGAGCCAATTTCCAATTGGACCCAATTTCAAACTGGACCCAATTTCCATTTGGACCCAATTTCCAATTGGACCCAATTTCCAATTGGACCCAATTTCCAATTGGACCCAATTTCCAATTGGACCCAATTTCGAATTGGACCCAATTTCCAATTGGACCCAATTTCCAATTGGACCCAATTTCCAATTGGACCCAATTTCCAATTGGACCCAATTTCCAATTGGACCCAATTTCCAATTGGACCCGATTTCCAATTGGACCAAATTTCCAATTGGACCCAATTTCCAATTGGACCCAATTTCCAATTGGACCCAGATTCCAATTGGACCCAAATCCCAATTGGACCCAAATTCCAATTTTCACCAATTTCCAATTGGCACCAATTTCCAATTGGACCCAATTTCTAATTGGACCCAGATTTAGTGGACCCAAATTTTATTGGACCCAATTTCCAATTGGACCCAATTTCCAATTGGACCCAATTTCCAATTGGACCCAATTTCCAATTGGACCCAATTTCCAATTGGACCCAATTTCCAATTGGACCCAATTTCCAATTGGACCCAATTTCCAATTGGACCCAATTTCCAATTGGACCCAATTTCCAATTGGACCCAATTTCCAATTGGACCCAATATTCAATTGGACCCAATTTCCAATTGGACCCAATTTCCAATTGGACCCAATTTCCAATTGGACCCAATTTCCAATTGGACCCAATTTCCAATTGGACCCAATTTCCAATTGGACCCAGTTTCCAATTAGACCCAATTTCCAATTTGACCAAATTTCCAATTTGACCAAATTTCCAATTGGACCCAATTTCCAATTGGACCCAATTTCCAATTGGACCCAATTTCCAATTGGACCCAATTTCAATTGGACCCAATTTCCAATTGGACCCAAATTCCAATTAAACCCAGTATCCAATTGAACCCAGTATCCAATTAGACCCAATTTCCGATTGGACCCAATTTCCAATTGGACCCAATTTCCAATTGGACCCAATTTCCAATTGGACCCAATTTCCAATTGGACCCAATTTCCAATTGGACCCAATTTCCCATTGCACCAAATTTCCAATTAGACCCACATTCCAATTTGACCCGATTTCCAATTGGACCCTATTTCCAATTGGACCCAAATTCCAATTGAACCCAGTATCCAATTAGACCCGAATTCCAATTAGACCCAAATTCCAATTGGGCCCGATATACAATTGGACCCAATTTCCAATTGGACCCAATTTCCATTGGACCCAATTTCCAATTGGACCCAATTTCCAATTGGACCCAATTTCCAATTGGACCCAATTTCCAATTGGACCCAATTTCCAATTGGACCCAATTTTCAATTGGACCCAATTTCCAATTGGACCCAATTTCCAATTGGACCCAATTTCCAATTGCTCCCAATTTCAAATTGGACCCAAACTCCAATTGGACCCAAATTCCAATTGGACCCAATATTCAATTGGACCCCAAATTCCAATTGGACTAATTTCCAATTGGACCCAAATCCCAATTGGACCTAAATTCCAATTGGACGCAATTTCCAATTGGCACCAATTTCCAATTGGACCCAATTTCCAATTGGACCCAAATTACAATTGGACCCAATTTCCAATTGGACTAACTTCGAAAATTATCCCAACTTAAAAAAATTAGAATTGCATTTTCGAATTAGAGATAATATTGGAGCAACTTCGAAAATTATCCCAACTTCCAAAATTAGTATTGCATTTTCGAAGTTCGGATAATTTTTAACCAACTTCGAAAATTATCCCAACTTCCAAATTCAAATTGGACCCAAATTACAATTGGACCAACTTCGAAAATTATCCCAACTTAAAAAATTAGTATTGCATTTTCGAAGTTGGGATAATTTTGGACCAACTTCGAAAATTATCCCAACTTCCAAATTACAATTGGATCCAAATTCTAATTGTACCCAAATTCCAATTGGACCCAATTTCCAGTTGTACCCAATTTCCAATTGGACCCAATTTCAAACTGGACCCAATTTCCATTTGGACCCAATTTCCAATTGGACCCAATTTCCATTTGGACCCAATTTCCAATTGGACCCGATTTCCAATTGGACCCATTTTTCAATTGGAGCCAATTTCCAATTGGACCCAATTTCCAATTGGACCCAATTTCCAATTGGACCCAATTTCCAATTGGACACAATTTCTAATTGGACCCAGATTCCAATTGGACACAATTTCCAAATAAACCCAATTTCCAATTGGACCCAATTTCCAATTGGACCCAAATTCCAATTGAACCCAGTATCCAATTAGACCCGAATTCCAATTAGACCCAAATTCCAATTGGGCCCGATATACAATTGGACCCAATTTCCAATTGGACCCAATTTCCAAATGGACCCAATTTCCAATTGGACACAATTTCTAATTGGACCCAGATTCCAATTGGACACAATTTCCAAATAAACCCAATTTCCAATTGGACCCAATTTCCAATTGGACCCAATTTCCAATTGGACCCAATTTCCAATTGGACCCAATTTCCAATTGGACCCAATTTCCAATTGGACCCAATTTCCACTTTGACCCGATTTCCAATTGGACCCTATTTCCAATTGGACCCAACATCCAATTGAATCCAATTTCCAATTGGACCCAATTTCCAATTAGACACAAACTCCAATTTGACCCAATTTCCAATTGGACCCAATTTCCAATTGGACCCAATTTCCAATTGGACCCAATTTCCAATTGGACCCAATTTCCAATTGGACCCAATATCCAATTGGACCCAATATCCAATTGGACCCAATTTCCAATTGGACCCAATATCCAATTGGACCCAATTTCCGATTGGACCCAATATCCAATTGGACCCAATTTCCGATTGGACCCAATTTCCAATTGGACCCAATTTCCAATTGCACCCAATTTCCAATTGGACCCAAATTCCAATTTGACCCGATTTCCAATTGGACCCAATTTCCAATTGGACCCAATTTCCAATTGGACCTAATTTCCAATTGGACCCAAATTCCAATTGGACCCAATTTCCAATTGGCACTAATTTCCAATTGGACCCAATTTCTAATTGGACCCAATTTCTAATTGGACCCAATTCCCAAATGGACCCAATTTCCAAATGGACCCAATTTCCAATTGGACCCAATTTCCAATTGGACCCAATTTCCAATTGGACCCAATTTCCAATTGGACCCAATTTCCAATTGGACCCAATTTCCAATTGGACCCAATTTCCAATTGGACCCAGTTTCCAATTGGACCCGATTTCCAATTGGACCCAATTTCCAATTGGACCCAATTTCCAATTGGACCCAATTTCCAATTGGACCCAATTTCCAATTGGACCCAATTTCCAATTGGACCCAATTTCCAATTGGACCCAATTTCCAATTGGACCCAATTTCCAATTGGACCCAATTTCCAATTGGACCCAATTTCCAATTGGACCCAATTTCCAATTGGACCCAATTTCCAATTGGACCCAATTTCCAATTGGACCCAATTTCCAATTGGACCCAATTTCCAATTGGACCCAATTTCCAATTGGACCCAATTTCCAATTGGACCCAATTTCCAATTGGACCCAATTTCCAATTGGACCCAATTTCCAATTGGACCCAATTTCCAATTGGACCCAATTTCCAATTGGACCCAATTTCCAATTGGACCCAATTTCCAATTGGACCCAATTTCCAATTGGACCCAATTTCCAATTGGACCCAATTTCCAATTGGACCCAATTTCCAATTGGACCCAATTTCCAATTGGACCCAATTTCCAATTGGACCCAATTTCCAATTGGACACAATTTCCAATTGGACCCAATTTCCAATTGGACCCAATTTCCAATTGGACCCAATTTCCAACTGGACCCAATTTCCATTTGGACCCAATTTCCAATTGGACCCAATTTCCAATTGGACCCAATTTCCAATTGGACCCAATTTCCAATTGGACCCAATTTCCAATTGGACCCAATTTCCAATTGGACCCAATTTCCAATTGGACCCAATTTCCAATTGGACCCAATTTCCAATTGGACCCAATTTCCAATTGGACCCAATTTCCAATTGGACCCAATTTCCAATTGGACCCAATTTCCAATTGGACCCGATTTCCAATTGGACCCAATTTCCAATTGGACCCAATTTCCAATTGGACCCAATTTCCAATTGGACCCAATTTCCAATTGGACCCAATTTCCAATTGGACCCAATTTCCAATTGGACCCAATTTCCAATTGGACCCAATTTCCAATTGGACCCAATTTCCAATTGGCACCAATTTCCAATTGGACCCAGATTCCAATTGGACCCAAATTTTAATTGGACCCAATTCCCAAATGGACCCAATTTCCAATTGGACCCAATTTCCAATTGGACCCAATTTCCAATTGGACCCAATATTCAATTGGACCCAATTTCCAATTGGACCCAATTTCCAATTGGACCCAATTTCCAATTGGACCCAATTTCCAATTGGACCCAATTTCCAATTGGACCCAATTTCCAATTGGACCCAATTTCCAATTGGACCCAATTTCCAATTGGACCCAATTTCCAATTGGACCCAATTTCCAATTGGACCCAATTTCCAATTGGACCCAATTTCCAATTGGACCCAATTTCCAATTGGACCCAATTTCCAATTGGACCCAATTTCCAATTGGACCCAATTTCCAATTGGACCCAATTTCCAATCGGACCCAATTTCCAATTGGACCCAATTTCCAATTGGACCCAATTTCCAATTGGACCCAGTTTCCAATTGGACCCAATTTCCAATTTGACCCGATTTCCAATTGGACCAAATTTCCAATTGGACCCAATTTCCAATTGGACCCAATTTCCAATTGGACCCAATTTCCAATTGGACCCAAATTCCAATTAAACCCAGTATCCAATTGAACCCAGTATCCAATTAGACCCAATTTCCGATTGGACCCAATTTCCAATTGGACCCAATTTCCAATTGGACCCAATTTCCAATTGGACCCAATTTCCCCATTGACCAAATTTCCAATTAGACCCACATTCCAATTTGACCCGATTTCCAATTGGACCCTATTTCCCAATTGGACCCAAATTCCAATTGAACCCAGTATCCAATTAGACCCGAATTCCAATTAGACCCAAATTCCAATTGGGCCCGATATACAATTGGACCCAATTTCCAATTGGACCCAATTTCCAATTGGACCCAATTTCCAATTGGACCCAATTTCCAATTGGACCCAATTTGCAATTGGACCCAATTTCCAATTGGACCCAATTTTCAATTGGACCCAATTTCCAATTGGACCCAATTTCCAATTGGACCCAATTTCCAATTGCTCCCAATTTCAAATTGGACCCAAACTCCAATTGGACCCAAATTCCAATTGGACCCAATATTCAATTGGACCCAAATTCCAATTGGACCAATTTCCAATTGGACCCAAATTCCAATTGGACCCAATTTCCAATTGGCACTAATTTCCAATTGGACCCAATTTCTAATTGGACCCAATTTCTAATTGGACCCAATTCCCAAATGGACCCAATTTCCAATTGGACCCAATTTCCAATTGGACCCAATTTCCAATTGGACCCAATTTCCAATTGGACCCAATTTCCAATTGGACCCAATTTCCAATTGGACCCAATTTCCAATTGGACCCAATTTCCAATTGGACCCAGTTTCCAATTAGACCCGATTTCCAATTGGACCAAATTTCCAATTGGACCAAATTTCCAATTGGACCCAATTTCCAATTGGACCCAATTTCCAATTGGACCCAATTTCCAATTGGACCCAATTTCCAATTGGACCCAATTTCCAATTGGACCCAATTTCCAATTGGACCCAATTTCCAATTGGACCCAATTTCCAATTGGACCCAATTTCCAATTGGACCCAATTTCCAATTGGACCCAATTTCCAATTGGACCCAATTTCCAATTGGACCCAATTTCCAATTGGACCCAATTTCCAATTGGACCCAATTTCCAATTGGACCCAATTTCCAATTGGACCCAATTTCCAATTGGACCCAATTTCCAATTGGACCCAATTTCCAATTGGACCCAATTTCCAATTGGACCCAATTTCCAATTGGACCCAATTTCCAATTGGACCCAATTTCCAATTGGACCCAATTTCCAATTGGACCCAATTTCCAATTGGACCCAATTTCCAATTGGACCCAATTTCCCAACTGGACCCAATTTCCATTTGGACCCAATTTCCAATTGGACCCAATTTCCAATTGGACCCAATTTCCAATTGGACCCAATTTCCAATTGGACCCAATTTCCAATTGGACCCAATTTCCAATTGGACCCAATTTCCAATTGGACCCAATTTCCAATTGGACCCAATTTCCAATTGGACCCAATTTCCAATTGGACCCAATTTCCAATTGGACCCAATTTCCAATTGGACCCAATTTCCAATTGGACCCAATTTCCAATTGGACCCAATTTCCAATTGGACCCAATTTCCAATTGGACCCAATTTCCAATTGGACCCAATTTCCAATTGGACCCAATTTCCAATTGGACCCAATTTCCAATTGGACCCAATTTCCAATTGGACCCAATTTCCAATTGGACCCAATTTCCAATTGGAGCCAATTTCCAATTGGACCCAATTTCCAATTGGACCCAATTTCCATTTGGACCCAATTTCCATTTGGACCCAATTTCCAATTGGACCCAATTTCCAATTGGACCCAATTTCCAATTGGACCCAATTTCCAATTGGACCCAATTTCCAATTGGACCCAATTTCCAATTGGACCCAATTTCCAATTGGACCCAATTTCCAATTGGACCCAATTTCCAATTGGACCCAATTTCCAATTGGACCCAATTTCCAATTGGACCCAATTTCCAATTGGACCCAATTTCCAATTGGACCCAATTTCCAATTGGACCCAATTTCCAATTGGACCCAATTTCCAATTGGACCCAATTTCCAATTGGACCCAATTTCCAATTGGACCCAATTTCCAATTGGACCCAATTTCCAATTGGACCCAATTTCCAATTGGACCCAATTTCCAATTGGACCCAATTTCCAATTGGACCCAATTTCCAATTGGCACCAATTTCCAATTGGCACCAATTTCCAATTGGACCCAGATTCCAATTGGACCCAAATTTCAATTGGACCCAATTCCCAAATGACCCAATTTCCAATTGGACCCAATTTCCAATTGGACCCAATTTCCAATTGGACCCAATTTCCAATTGGACCCAATATTCAATTGGACCCAATTTCCAATTGGACCCAATTTCCAATTGGACCCAATTTCCAATTGGACCCAATTTCCAATTGGACCCAATTTCCAATTGGACCCAATTTCCAATTGGACCCAATTTCCAATTGGACCCAATTTCCAATTGGACCCAATTTCCAATTGGACCCAATTTCCAATTGGACCCAATTTCCAATTGGACCCAATTTCCAATTGGACCCAATTTCCAATTGGACCCAATTTCCAATTGGACCCAATTTCCAATTGGACCCAATTTCCAATTGGACCCAATTTCCAATCGGACCCAATTTCCAATTGGACCCAATTTCCAATTGGACCCAATTTCCAATTGGACCCAGTTTCCAATTAGACCCAATTTCCAATTTGACCCGATTTCCAATTGGACCAAATTTCCAATTGGACCAAATTTCCAATTGGACCCAATTTCCAATTGGACCCAATTTCCAATTGGACCCAATTTCCAATTGGACCCAATTTCCAATTGGACCCAAATTCCAATTAAACCCAGTATCCAATTAGACCCAATTTCCGATTGGACCCAATTTCCAATTGGACCCAATTTCCAATTGGACCCAATTTCCAATTGGACCCAATTTCCCATTGCACCAAATTTCCAATTAGACCCACATTCCAATTTGACCCGATTTCCAATTGGACCCTATTTCCAATTGGACCCAAATTCCAATTGAACCCAGTATCCAATTAGACCCGAATTCCAATTAGACCCAAATTCCAATTGGGCCCGATATACAATTGGACCCAATTTCCAATTGGACCCAATTTCCAATTGGACCCAATTTCCAATTGGACCCAATTTCCAATTGGACCCAATTTGCAATTGGACCCAATTTCCAATTGGACCCAATTTTCAATTGGACCCAATTTCCAATTGGACCCAATTTCCAATTGGACCCAATTTCCAATTGCTCCCAATTTCAAATTGGACCCAAACTCCAATTGGACCCAAATTCCAATTGGACCCAATATTCAATTGGACCCAAATTCCAATTGGACTAATTTCCAATTGGACCCAAATCCCAATTGGACCTAAATTCCAATTGGACGCAATTTCCAATTGGCACCAATTTCCAATTGGACCCAATTTCCAATTGGACCCAAATTACAATTGGACCCAATTTCCAATTGGACTAACTTCGAAAATTATCCCAACTTAAAAAAATTAGAATTGCATTTTCGAATTAGAGATAATATTGGAGCAACTTCGAAAATTATCCCAACTTCCAAAATTAGTATTGCATTTTCGAAGTTCGGATAATTTTTAACCAACTTCGAAAATTATCCCAACTTCCAAATTCAAATTGGACCCAAATTACAATTGGACCAACTTCGAAAATTATCCCAACTTAAAAAAATTAGTATTGCATTTTCGAAGTTGGGATAATTTTGGACCAACTTCGAAAATTATCCCAACTTCCAAATTACAATTGGATCCAAATTCTAATTGTACCCAAATTCCAATTGGACCCAATTTCCAGTTGTACCCAATTTCCAATTGGACCCAATTTCAAACTGGACCCAATTTCCATTTGGACCCAATTTCCAATTGGACCCAATTTCCATTTGGACCCAATTTCCAATTGGACCCAATTTCCAATTGGACCCATTTTTCAATTGGAGCCAATTTCCAATTGGACCCATATTTCCAATTGGACCCAATTTCCAATTGGACCCAATTTCCAATTGGACACAATTTCTAATTGGACCCAGATTCCAATTGGACACAATTTCCAAATAAACCCAATTTCCAATTGGACCCAATTTCCAATTGGACCCAATTTCCAATTGGACCCAATTTCCAATTGGACCCAATTTCCAATTGGACCCAATTTCCAATTGTACCCAAATTCTAATTGGACCCAAGTTCCAATTGGACCCAATTTCCAATTGGACCCAAATTCCAATTGGACCAATTTCCAATTGCACCCAATTTCAAATTGGACCCAATTTCCATTTGGACCCAAATTACAATTGGACACAATTTCCAATTGGACCCAATTTCCAATTGGACCCAATTTCCAATTGGACCCAATTTCCAATTGGACCCAATTTCCAATTGGACCCAATTTCCAATTAGACCCAATTTCCAATTGGACCCAATTTCCAATTGGACCCAATTTCCAATTGGACCCAATTTCCAATTGGACCCAATTTCCAATTGGACCCAATTTCCAATTGGACCCAATTTCCAATTGGACCCAATTTCCAATTGGACCCAATTTCCAATTGGACCCAATTTCCAATTTGACCCAATTTCCAATTGGACCCAATTTCCAATTGGACCCAATTTCCAATTGGACCCAATTTCCAATTGGACCCAATTCCAAATGGACCCAATTTCCAATTGGACCCAATTTCCAAATGGACCCAATTTTCAATTGGACCCAATTTCCAAATGGACCCAATTTCCAATTGGACCCAATTTCCAAATGGACCCAATTTCCAATTGGACCCAATTTCCAATTGGACCCAATTTCTAATTGGACCCAGATTCCAATTGGACCCAAATCCCAATTGGACCCAAATTCCAATTGGCCCCAATTTCCAATTGGCACCAATTTCCAATTGGCACCAATTTCCAATTGGACCCAATTTCTAATTGGACCCAGATTCCAATTGGACCCAAATTTTAATTGGACCCAATTCCCAAATGGACCCAATTCCCAAATGGACCCAATTCCCAAATGACCCAATTTCCAATTGGACCCAATTTCAATTGGCCCAATTTCCAATTGGACCCAATTTCCAATTGGACCCAATTTCCAATTGGACCCAATTTCCAATTGGACCCAATTTCCAATTGGACCCAATTTCCAATTGGACCCAATTTCCAATTGGACCCAATTTCCAATTGGACCCAATTTCCAATTGGACCCAATTTCCAATTGGACCCAATTTCCAATTGGACCCAATTTCCAATTGGACCCAATTTCCAATTGGACCCAATTTCCAATTGGACCCAATTTCCAATTGGACCCAATTTCCAATTGGACCCAATTTCCAATTGGACCCAATTTCCAATTGGACCCAATTTCCAATTGGACCCAGTTTCCAATTGGACCCAATTTCCAATTTGACCCGTATTCCAATTGGACCCAATTTCCAATTGGACCAAATTTCCAATTGGACCCAATTTCCAATTGGACCCAATTTCCAATTGGACCCAATTTCCAATTGGACCCAATTTCCAATTGGACCCAAATTCCAATTAAACCCAGTATCCAATTGAACCCAGTATCCAATTGGACCCAATTTCCAATTGGACCCAATTTCCAATTGGACCCAATTTCCAATTGGACCCAATTTCCAATTGGACCCAATTTCCAATTGGACCCAATTTCCCATTGCACCAAATTTCCAATTAGACCCACATTCCAATTTGACCCGATTTCCAATTGGACCCTATTTCCAATTGGACCCAAATTCCAATTGAACCCAGTATCCAATTAGACCCGAATTCCAATTAGACCCAAATTCCAATTGGGCCCGATATACAATTGGACCCAATTTCCAATTGGACCCAATTTCCAATTGGACCCAATTTCCAATTGGACCCAATTTCCAATTGGACCCAATTTCCAATTGGACCCAATTTCCAATTGGACCCAATTTTCAATTGGACCCAATTTCCAATTGGACCCAATTTCCAATTGGACCCAATTTCCAATTGGACCCAATTTCCAATTGCTCCCAATTTCCAATTGGACCCAAACTCCAATTGGACCCAAATTCCAATTGGACCCAATATTCAATTGGACCCAAATTCCAATTGGACTAATTTCCAATTGGACCCAAATCCCAATTGGACCCAAATTACAATTGGACACAATTTCCAATTGGACCCAATTTCCAATTGGACCCAATTTCCAATTGGACCCAATTTCCAATTGGACCCAATTTCCAATTGGACCCAATTTCCAATTGGACCCAATTTCCAATTGGACCCAATTTCCAATTGGACCCAATTTCCAATTGGACCCAATTTCCAATTGGACCCAAATCCCAATTGGACCCAAATCCCAATTGGACCCAAATTCCAATTGGCACCAATTTCCAATTGGCACCAATTCCCAATTGGCACCAATTTCCAATTGGCACCAATTTCCAATTGGACCCAATTTCTAATTGGACCCAGATTCCAATTGGACCCAAATTTTAATTGGACCCAATTCCCAAATGGACCCAATTCCCAAATGACCCAATTTCCAATTGGACCCAATTTCCAATTGGACCCAATTTCCAATTGGACCCAATTTCCAATTGGACCCAATTTCCAATTGGACCCAATTTCCAATTGGACCCAATTTCCAATTGGACCCAATTTCCAATTGGACCCAATTTCCAATTGGACCCAATTTCCAATTGGACCCAATTTCCAATTGGACCCAGTTTCCAATTAGACCCAATTTCCAATTTGACCCGATTTCCAATTGGACCAAATTTCCAATTGGACCAAATTTCCAATTGGACCCAATTTCCAATTGGACCCAATTTCCAATTGGACCCAATTTCCAATTGGACCCAATTTCCAATTGGACCCAAATTCCAATTAAACCCAGTATCCAATTGAACCCAGTATCCAATTAGACCCAATTTCCGATTGGACCCAATTTCCAATTGGACCCAATTTCCAATTGGACCCAATTTCCAATTGGACCCAATTTCCCATTGCACCAAATTTCCAATTAGACCCACATTCCAATTTGACCCGATTTCCAATTGGACCCTATTTCCAATTGGACCCAAATTCCAATTGAACCCAGTATCCAATTGGACCCGAATTCCAATTAGACCCAAATTCCAATTGGGCCCGATATACAATTGGACCCAATTTCCAATTGGACCCAATTTCCAATTGGACCCAATTTCCAATTGGACCCAATTTCCAATTGGACCCAATTTCCAATTGGACCCAATTTCCAATTGGACCCAATTTTCAATTGGACCCAATTTCCAATTGGACCCAATTTCCAATTGGACCCAATTTCCAATTGGACCCAATTTCCAATTGCTCCCAATTTCAAATTGGACCCAAATTCCAATTGGACCCAAATTCCAATTGGACCCAATATTCAATTGGACCCAAATTCCAATTGGACTAATTTCCAATTGGACCCAAATCCCAATTGGACCTAAATTACAATTGGACCCAATTTCCAATTGGCACCAATTTCCAATTGGACCCAATTTCCAATTGGACCCAAATTACAATTGGACCCAATTTCCAATTGGACTAACTTCGAAAATTATCCCAACTTAAAAAAATTAGAATTGCATTTTCGAATTAGAGATAATATTGGAGCAACTTCGAAAATTATCCCAACTTCCAAAATTAGTATTGCATTTTTCGAAGTTCGGATAATTTTTAACCAACTTCGAAAATTATCCCAACTTCCAAATTCAAATTGGACCCAAATTACAATTGGACCAACTTCGAAAATTATCCCAACTTAAAAAAATTAGTATTGCATTTTCGAAGTTGGGATAATTTTGGACCAACTTCGAAAATTATCCCAACTTCCAAATTACAATTGGATCCAAATTCTAATTGTACCCAAATTCCAATTGGACCCAAATTCCAATTGGACCCAATTTCCAGTTGGACCCAATTTCCAATTGGACCCAATTTCCAATTGGACCCAATTTCCAATTGGACCCAATTTCCAATTGGACCCATTTTCAATTGGAGCCAATTTCCAGTGGAGCCAATTTCCAATTGGACCCAATTTCCAATTGGACCCAATTTCCAATTGGACCCAATTTCCAATTGGACCCAATTTCCAATTGGACCCAATTTCCAATTGGACCCAATTTCCAATTGGACCCAATTTCCAATTGGACCCAATTTCCAATTGGACCCAATTTCCAATTGGACCCAATTTCCAATTGGACCCAGATTCCAATTGGACCCAATTTCCAAATAAACCCAATTTCCAATTGGACCCAATTTCCAATTGGACCCAATTTCCAATTGGACCCAATTTCCAATTGGACCCAATTTCCAATTGGACCCAATTTCCAATTGGACCCAATTTCCAATTGGACCCAATTTCCAATTGGACCCAATTTCCAATTGGACCCAATTTCCAATTGGACCCAATTTCCAATTGGACCCAATTTCCAATTGGACCCAATTTCCAATTAGACCCAATTTCCAATTGGACCCGATTTCCAATTGGACCAATTCCAATTGGACCCAATTTCCAATTGGACCCAAATTCCAATTGAACCCAGTATCCAATTGGACCCAGTATCCAATTAGACCCAATTTCCGATTGGACCCAATTTCCAATTGGACCCAATTTCCAATTGGACCCAATTTCCAATTGGACCCAATTTCCCATTGCACCAAATTTCCAATTAGACCCACATTCCAATTTGACCCGATTTCCAATTGGACCCTATTTCCAATTGGACCCAAATTCCAATTGAACCCAGTATCCAATTAGACCCGAATTCCAATTAGACCCAAATTCCAATTGGGCCCGATATACAATTGGACCCAATTTCCAATTGGACCCAATTTCCAATTGGACCCAATTTCCAATTGGACCCAATTTCCAATTGGACCCAATTTTCAATTGGACCCAATTTCCAATTGGACCCAATTTCCAATTGGACCCAATTTCCAATTGGACCCAATTTCCAATTGGACCCAATTTCCAATTGGACCCAATTTCCAATTGCTCCCAATTTCAAATTGGACCCAAACTCCAATTGGACCCAAATTCCAATTGGACCCAATATTCAATTGGACCCAATTTCCAATTGGACCCAATTTCCAATTGGACCCAATTTCCAATTGGACCCAATTTCCAATTGGACCCAATTTCCAATTGGACCCAATTTCCAATTGGACCCAATTTCCGATTGGACCCAATTTCCAATTGGACCCAATATCCAATTGCACCCAATTTCCAATTAGACCCAAATTCCAATTGAACCCAGTATCCAATTAGACCCAAATTCCAATTAGACCCAAATTCCAATTGGGCCCGATATACAATTGGACCCAATTTCCAAATGGACCCAATTTCCAATTGGACCCAATTTCCAATTGGACCCAATTTCCAATTGGACCCAATTTCCAATTAGACCCAATTTCCAATTTGACCCAGTTTCCAATTAGACCCAGTTTCCTATTAGACGCAATTTGTCCCAATTTCCAATTTGACCCAATTTCCAATTTGACCCGATTTCCAATTGGCCCCAATATCTAATTGGACAATTGCACAATTTCCAATTGGACACAATTTCCAATTGGAGCCAATTTCCAATTGGACCCAAATCCCAATTGGACCCAAATTCCAATTGGACCCAAATTCCAATTGGCACCAATTTCCAATTGGCACCAATTTCCAATTGGACCCAATTTCCAATTGGCCCCAATTTCCAATTGGCACCAATTTCCAATTGGCACCAATTTCCAAATGGACCCAATTTCCAATTGGACCCAATTTCCAAATGGACCCAATTTCCAATTGGACCCAATTTCCAAATGGACCCAATTTCCAATTGGACCCAATTTCCAATTGGACCCAATTTCTAATTGGACCCAGATTCCAATTGGACCCAAATCCCAATTGGACCCAAATTCCAATTGGCACCAATTTCCAATTGGCACCAATTTCCAATTGGCACCAATTTCCAATTGGCACCAATTTCCAATTGGCCCCAATTTCCAATTGGACCCAATTTCCAATTGGACCCAATTTCCAATTGGACCCAATTTCCAATTGGACCCAATTTCCAATTGGACCCAAATTTTAATTGGACCCAATTTCCCAAATGGACCCAATTCCCAAATGGACCCAATTCCCAAATGGACCCAATTTCCAATTGGACCCAATTTCCAATTGGACCCAATTTCCAATTGGACCCAATTTCCAATTGGACCCAATTTCCAATTGGACCCAATTTCCAATTGGACCCAATTTCCAATTGGACCCAATTTCCAATTGGACCCAATTTCCAATTGGACCCTTTCCAATTGGACCCAATTTCCAATTGGACCCAATTTCCAATTGGACCCAATTTCCAATTGGACCCAATTTCCAATTGGACCCAATTTCCAATTGGACCCAATTTCCAATTGGACCCAATTTCCAATTGGACCCAATTTCCAATTGGACCCAATTTCCAATTGGACCCAATTTCCAATTGGACCCAATTTCCAATTGGACCCAATTTCCAATTGGACCCAATTTCCAATTGGACCCAATTTCCAATTGGACCCAATTTCCAATTGGACCCAATTTCCAATTGGACCCAATTTCCAATTGGACCCAATTTCCAATTGGACCCAATTTCCAATTGGACCCAATTTCCAATTGGACCCAATTTCCAATTGGACCCAATTTCCAATTGGACCCAATTTCCAATTGGACCCAATTTCCAATTGGACCCAATTTCCAATTGGACCCAATTTTCAATTGGACCCAATTTCCAATTGGACCCAATTTCCAATTGGACCCAATTTCCAATTGGACCCAATTTCCAATTGGACCCAATTTCCAATTGGACCCAATTTCCAATTGGACCCAGTTTCCAATTAGACCCAATTTTCAATTTGACCCGATTTCCAATTGGACCAAATTTCCAATTGGACCCAATTTCCAATTGGACCCAATTTCCAATTGGACCCAAATTCCAATTAAACCCAGTATCCAATTGAACCCAGTATCCAATTAGACCCAATTTCCGATTGGACCCAATTTCCAATTGGACCCAATTTCCAATTGGACCCAATTTCCAATTGGACCCAATTTCCCATTGCACCAAATTTCCAATTAGACCCACATTCCAATTTGACCCGATTTCCAATTGGACCCTATTTCCAATTGGACCCAAATTCCAATTGAACCCAGTATCCAATTGGACCCGAATTCCAATTGGACCCAAATTCCAATTGGGCCCGATATACAATTGGACCCAATTTCCAATTGGACCCAATTTCCAATTGGACCCAATTTGCAATTGGACCCAATTTCCAATTGGACCCAATTTTCAATTGGACCCAATTTCCAATTGGACCCAATTTCCAATTGGACCCAATTTCCAATTGGACCCAATTTCCAATTGCTCCCAATTTCAAATTGGACCCAAACTCCAATTGGACCCAAATTCCAATTGGACCCAATATTCAATTGGACCCAAATTCCAATTGGACTAATTTCCAATTGGACCCAAATCCCAATTGGACCTAAATTCCAATTGGACCCAATTTCCAATTGGCACCAATTTCCAATTGGACCCAATTTCCAATTGGACCCAAATTACAATTGGACCCAATTTCCAATTGGACTAACTTCGAAAATTATCCCAACTTAAAAAAATTAGAATTGCATTTTCGAATTAGAGATAATATTGGAGCAACTTCGAAAATTATCCCAACTTCCAAAATTAGTATTGCATTTTCGAAGTTCGGATAATTTTTAACCAACTTCGAAAATTATCCCAACTTCCAAATTCAAATTGGACCCAAATTACAATTGGACCAACTTCGAAAATTATCCCAACTTAAAAAAATTAGTATTGCATTTTCGAAGTTGGGATAATTTTGGACCAACTTCGAAAATTATCCCAACTTCCAAATTACAATTGGATCCAAATTCTAATTGTACCCAAATTCCAATTGGACCCAATTTCCAGTTGTACCCAATTTCCAATTGGACCCAATTTCAAACTGGACCCAATTTCCATTTGGACCCAATTTCCAATTGGACCCAATTTCCAATTGGACCCATTTTTCAATTGGAGCCAATTTCCAATTGGACCCAATTTCCAATTGGACCCAATTTCCAATTGGACCCAATTTCCAATTGGACACAATTTCTAATTGGACCCAGATTCCAATTGGACACAATTTCCAAATAAACCCAATTTCCAATTGGACCCAATTTAATTATCAATTGGACCCAATTTCCAATTGGACCCAATTTCCATTGTACCCAAATTCTAATTGGACCCAAGTTCCAATTGGACCCAATTTCCAATTGGACCCAAATTCCAATTGGACCAATTTCCAGTTGTACCCAATTTCCAATTGGACCCAATTTCAAACTGGACCCAATTTCCATTTGGACCCAATTTCCAATTGGACCCAATTTCCAATTGGACCCAATTTCCAATTGGACCCAATTTCCAATTGTACCCAAATTCTAATTGGACCCAAGTTCCAATTGGACCCAATTTCCAATTGGACCCAAATTCCAATTGGACCAATTTCCAATTGCACCCAATTTCAAATTGGACCCAATTTCCATTTGGACCCAAATTACAATTGGACACAATTTCCAATTGGACTAACATCGAAAATTATCCCAACTTAAAAAAATTAGTATTGCATTTTGAAAGTTGGGATAATTTTGGACCAACTTCGAAAATTACCCAAACTTAAAAAAAAAGTTTTGCATTTTCGATGTTAGGATAATTTTTGACCAACTTCGAAAGTTATCCCAACTTCCGTATTCCAATTGCACCCAAATTCTAATTGGACCAATTTAAAAAATTGACCCAACTACCAAAATTGGTATTGAATTTTCAAAGTTGGGTTAATTTTGGACCAACTTCGTTGGGATAATTTAGGACAAGCTTTGAAAATTGTCCCAACTTCTAAATTCCAATTGGACCCAAATTCCAATTGGACCAAATTTCCAATTGTACCCAATTTCCAATTGTACCCAATTTTCAATTGGACCCAATTTCCAATTGGACCCAATTTCCAATTGGACCCAATTTCCAATTGGACCCAATTTCCAATTGGACCCAATTTCCAATTGGACCCAATTTCCAATTGGACCCAATTTCCAATTGGACCCAATTTCCGATTGGACCCAATTTCCAATTAGACCCAAATTCCAATTGAACCCAGTATCCAATTAGAACCAAATTCCAATTAGACCCAAATTCCAATTGGGCCCGATATACAATTGGACCCAATTTCCAAATGGACCCAATTTCCAATTGGACCCAATTTCCAAATGGACCCAATTTCCAATTGGACCCAATTTCCAATTGGACCCAATTTCCAATTGGACCCAATTTCCAATTAGACCCAATTTCCAATTTGACCCAGTTTCCAATTAGACCCAGTTTCCAATTAGACGCAATTTGTCCCAATTTCCAATTTGACCCAATTTCCAATTTGACCCGATTTCCAATTGGACCCAATATCTAATTGGACCCAATTTCCAATTGGACCCAATTTCCTATTGGACCCAATTTCCAATTGGACCCAATTTCCAATTGGACCCAATTTCCAATTGGACCCAATTTCCAATTGGACCCAATATCCAATTGGATCCAATTTCCAATTGGACCCAGTTTCCAATTAGACCCAATTTCCAATTCGACTCAATTTCCAATTGGACTCAATTTCCAATTGGACCCAATTTCCAATTGGACCCAATTTCCAATTAGACCCAATTTCCAATTGGACCCAATTTCCAATTGGACCCAATATCCAATTGGACCCAATTTCCGATTGGACCCAATTTCCGATTGGACCCAATTTCCGATTGGACCCAATTTTCAATTGGACCCAATTTTCAATTGGACCCAATTTCCAATTGGACCCAATTTCCAATTGGACCCAATTTCCAATTGGACCCAATTTCCAATTGGACCCAATTTCCAATTGGACCCAATTTCCATTGGACCCAATTTCCAATTGGACCCAATTTCCAATTGGACCCAATTTCCAATTGGACCCAATTTCCAATTGGACCCAATTTCCAATTGGACCCAATTTCCAATTGGACCCAATTTCCAATTGGACCCAATTTCCAATTGGACCCAATATCCAATTGGATCCAATTTCCAATTGGACCCAGTTTCCAATTAGACCCAATTTCCAATTCGACCCAATTTCCACTTCGACCCAATTTCCAATTGGACCCAATTTCCAATTGGACCCAATTTCCAATTGGACCCAATTTCCAATTAGACCCAATTTCCAATTAGACCCAAATTCCAATTTGACCCGATTTCCAATTGGACCCTATTTCCAATTGCACCCAAATTCCAATTGAACCCAGTATCCAATTAGACCCAAATTCCAATTAGACCCAAATTCCAATTGGGCCCGATATACAATTGGACCCAATTTCCAAATGAACCCAATTTCCAATTGGACCCAATTTCCAAATGGACCCAATTTCCAATTGCTCCCAATTTCAAATTGGACCCAAACTCCAATTGGACCCAATATTCAATTGGACCCAAATTTCAATTGGACTAATTTCCAATTGGACCCAAATCCCAATTGGACCTAATTCCCAAATGGACCCAATTCCCAAATGGACCCAATTTCCAATTGGACCCAATTTCCAATTGGACCCAATTTCCAATTGGACCCAATTTCCAATTGGACCCAATTTCCAATTGGATCCAATTTCCAATTGGATCCAATTTCCAATTGGACCCAGTTTCCAATTAGACCCAGTTTCCAATTCGACCCAATTTCCAATTGGACCCAATTTCCAATTGGACCCAATTTCCAATTGGACCCAATTTCCAATTGGACCCAATTTCCAATTGGACCCAATTTCCAATTGGACCCAATTTCCAATTAGACCCAATTTCCAATTGGACCCAATTTCCAATTGGACCCAATTTCCAATTAGACCCAATTTCCAATTGGACCCAATTTCCAATTGGACCCAATATCCAATTGGACCCAATTTCCAATTGCACCCAATTTCCAATTGCACCCAATTCCCAAATGGACCCAATTCCCAAATGGACCCAATTTCCAATTGGACCCAATTTCCAATTGGACCCAATTTCCAATTGGATCCAATTTCCAATTGGACCCAATTTCCAATTGGACCCAGTTTCCAATTGGACCCAGTTTCCAATTGGACCCAATTTCCAATTGGACCCAATTTCCAATTGGACCCAATTTCCAATTGGACCCAATTTCCAATTGGACCCAATTTCCAATTGGACCCAATTTCCAATTGGACCCAATTTCCAATTAGACCCAATTTCCAATTGGACCCAATTTCCAATTGGACCCAATTTCCAATTGGACCCAATTTCCAATTGGACCCAATTTCCAATTGGACCCAATTTCCAATTGGACCCAATTTCCAATTGGACCCAATTTCCAATTGGACCCAATTTCCAATTGGACCCAATTTCCAATTGGACCCAATTTCCAATTGGACCCAATTTCCAATTGGACCCAATTTCCAATTGGACCCAATTTCTAGTGGACCCAATTTCCAATTGGACCCAATTTCCAATTGGACCCAATTTCCAATTGGACCCAATTTCCAATTGGACCCAATTTCCAATTGGACCCAATTTCCAATTGGACCCAATTTCCAATTGGACCCAATTTCCAATTGGACCCAATTTCCAATTGGACCCAATTTCCAATTGGACCCAATTTCCAATTGGACCCAATTTCCAATTGGACCCAATTTCCAATTGGACCCAATTTCCAATTGGACCCAATTTCCAATTGGACCCAATTTCCAATTGGACCCAATTTCCAATTGGACCCAATTTCCAATTGGACCCAATTTCCAATTGGACCCAATTTCCAATTGGACCCAATTTCCAATTGGACCCAATTTCCAATTGGACCCAATTTCCAATTGGACCCAATTTCCAATTGGACCCAATTTCCAATTGGACCCAATTTCCAATTGGACCCAATTTCCAATTGGACCCAATTTCCAATTGCACCCAATTTCCAATTAGACCCAAATTCCAATTTGACCCAAATTCCAATTGAACCCAGTATCCAATTAGACCCAAATTCCAATTAGACCCAAATTCAATTGGGCCCGATATACAATTGGACCCAATTTCCAAATGGACCCAATTTCCAATTGGCCCCAATTTCCAATTGAACCCAATTTCCAATTGGACCCAATTTCCAATTGGACCCAATTTCCAATTGGACCCATTTTCCAATTGGACCCAATTTCCAATTGGACCCAATTTCCAATTGGACCCAATTTCCAATTGGACCCAATATCCAATTGGATCCAATTTCCAATTGGACCCAGTTTCCAATTAGACCCAAATTCCAATTTGACCCAATTTCCAATTGGACCCAATTTCCAATTGAACCCAAATTCCAATTGAACCCAGTATCTAATTGAACCCAGTATCCAATTAGACCCAAATTCCAATTGGACCCGATTTACAATTGGACCCAATTTCCAATTGGACCCAATTTCCAATTGGATTCAATTTCCAATTGGACCCAATTTCCAATTGGACCCAATTTCCAATTGGACCCAATTTCCAATTAGGACCCAATTTCCAATTGGACCCAATTTCCAATTGGACCCAATTTCCAATTGGACCCAATTTCCAATTGGACCCAATTTCCAATTGGACCCAATTTCCAATTGGACCCAATTTCCAATTAGACCCAATTTCCAATTGGACCCAATTTCCAATTGGACTTAATATCCAATTGGACCCAAGTTCCGATTGGACCCAATATCCAATTGGACCCAATTTCCGATTGGACCCAATTTTCGATTGGACCCAATTTCCAATTGGACCCAATTTCCAATTGCACCCAATTTCCAATTGGACCCAAATTCCAATTGGACCCAAATTCCAATTTGACCCGATTTACAATTGGACCCAATTTCCAATTGGACCCAATTTTCAATTGGACCCAATTTCCAATTAGACCCAATTTCCAATTGGACCCGATTTCCAATAGGACCCAATATCCAATTGGACCCAAACTCCAATTGGACCCAAATTCCAATTGGACCCAAATCCCAATTGGACCCAAATTCCAATTGGACCCAATTTCCAATTGGCACCAATTTCCAATTAAACCCAATTTCTAATTGGACCCAGATTCCAATTGGACCCAATTTCCAATTGGACCCAAATTTTAATTGGACCCAATTCCCAAATGGACCCAATTCCCAAATGGACCCAATTTCCAATTGGACCCAATTTCCAATTGGACCCAATTTCCAATTGGACCCAGTTTCCAATTGGACCCAATTTCCAATTGGACCCAATTTCCAATTGGACCCAATTTCCAATTGGACCCAATTTCCAATTGGACCCAATTTCCAATTGGACCCAATATCCAATTGGACCCAATTTCCAATTGGACCCAATATCCAATTGGACCCAATTTCCAATAGGACCCAATTTCCAATTGGACTCAATTTCCAATTGGACCCAATTTCTAATTGGACCCTATTTCCAATTGGACCCAATTTCCAATTGGACCCAATTTCCAATTGGACCCAATTTCCAATTGGACCCAATTTCCAATTGGACCCAATTTCCAATTGGACCCAATTTCCAATTGGACCCAATTTCCAATTGACCCAATTTCCAATTGGACCCAAATTCCAATTGGACCCAAATTCCAATTTGACCCGATTTACAATTGGACCCAATTTCCAATTGGACCCAATTTCCAATTGGACCCAATTTTCAATTGGACCCAATTTCCAATTGGACCCAATTTCCAATTGGACCCGATTTCCAATAGGACCCAATATCCAATTGGACCCAAACTCCAATTGGACCCAAATTCCAATTGGACCCAAATCCCAATTGGACCCAAATTCCAATTGGACCCAATTTCCAATTGGCACCAATTTCAATTGAACCCAATTTCCAATTGGACCCAGATTTCCAATTGGACCCAATTTCCAATTGGACCCAAATTTTAATTGGACCCAATTCCCAAATGGACCCAATTCCCAAATGGACCCAATTCCCAAATGGACCCAATTTCCAATTGGACCCAATTTCCAATTGGACCCAATTTCCAATTGGACCCAGTTTCCAATTAGACCCAATTTCCAATTGGACCCAATTTCAATTGGACCCAATTTCCAATTGGACCCAATTTCCAATTGGACCCAATTTCAATTGGACCCAATATCCAATTGGATCCAATTTCCAATTGGACCCAATATCCAATTGGATCCAATTTCCAATAGGACCCAATTTCCAATTGGACTCAATTTCCAATTGGACCCAATTTCTAATTGGACCCTATTTCCAATTGGACCCAATTTCCAATTGGACCCAATTTCCAATTGGACCCAATTTCCAATTGGACCCAATTTCCAATTGGACCCAATTTCCAATTGGACCCAATTTCCAATTGGACCCAATTTCCAATTGGACCCAAATTCAATTGGACCCAATTTCCGATTGGACCCAATTTCCGATTGGACCCAATTTCCCGGTGGACCCAATTTCCAATTGGACCCAATTTCCAATTGGACCCAATTTCCAATTGGACCCAATTTCCAATTGGACCCAAACTCCAATTGGACCCAAATTCCAATTGGACTAATTTCCAATTGGACCCAAATCCCAATTGGACCCAAATTCCAATTGGACCCAAATTCCAATTGGACCCAATTTCCAATTGGCACCAATTTCCAATTGGACCCAATTTCTAATTGGAC
The DNA here is from genome assembly GCA_018150725.1 of Drosophila quadrilineata. NCBI lineage: Eukaryota > Metazoa > Arthropoda > Insecta > Diptera > Drosophilidae > Drosophila > Drosophila quadrilineata. Next base: position 43,716 of record JAECWN010000050.1, read on the forward strand.
CCAGATTCCAATTGGACCCAATTTCCAATTGGACCCAAATTTTAATTGGACCCAATTCCCAAATGGACCCAATTCCCAAATGGACCCAATTTCCAATTGGACCCAATTTCCAATTGGACCCAATTTCCAATTGGACCCAATTTCCAATTGGACCCAATTTCCCATTGGACCCAATTTCCAATTAGGACCCAATTTCCAATTGGACCCAATTTCCAATTGGACCCAATTTCCAATTGCACCCCATTTCCAATTGCACCCAATTTCCAATTGGACCCAAATTCCAATTTGACCCGATTTCCAATTGCACCCAAATTCCAATTGAACCCAGTTTCCAATTAGACCCAATTTCCAATTTGACCCGATTTCCTATTGGACCCAATTTCCAATTGGACCCTATATCCAATTGGACCCAATTTCCAATTGGACACAATATCTAATTGGATCCAATTTCCAAATGGACCCAATTTCCAATTGGACAAAATTTCCAATTAGACCCAATTTCCAATTGGACCCAATTTCCAATTGGACCCAATTTCCAATTGGACCCAATATCCAATTGGACCCAATTTCCGATTGGACCCAATATCCAATTGGACACAATTTCCGATTGGACCCAATTTCCAATTGGACCCAATTTCCAATTGGACCCAATATCCAATTGGACCCAATTTCCAATTGGACCCAATTTCCAATTGGACCCAATTTCCAATTGGACCCAATTTCGAATTGCACCCAATTTCCAATTGGACCCAATTTCCAATTTGACCCGATTTCCAATTGGACCCAAATTCCAATTGAACCCAAATTCCAATTGAACCCAAATTCCAATTAGACCCAATTTCCAATTGGACCCAACTTCCAATTGGACCCAATTTCCAATTGGACCCAATTTCCAATTGGACCCAATTTCCAATTGGACCCAATATCCAATTGGACCCAATTTCCGATTGGACCCAATTTCCGATTGGACCCAATTTCCAATTGGACCCAATATCCAATTGGATCCAATTTCCAATTGGACCCAATATCCAATTGGATACAATTTCCAATTGGACCCAATATCCAATTGGATCCAATTTCCAATTTGATCCAATTTCCATTTGGACCCAATTTCCAATTGGACCCAATTTCCAATTGGACCCAATATCCAATTGGATCCAATTTCCAATAGGACCCAATTTCCAATTGGACCCAATTTCCAATTGGACCCAATTTCCAATTGGACCCAATTTCCAATTAGACCCAATTTCCAATTGGACCCAATTTCCAATAGGACCCAATATCCAATTGGACCCAATTTCCGATTGGACCCAATTTCCGATTGGACCCAATTTCCAATTGGACCCAATTTCCAATTGGACCCAATTTCCTATTGGACCCAATTTCCTATTGGACCCAATTTCCAATTGGACCCAAACTCCAATTGGACCCAAACTCCAAATGGACCCAAATCCCAATTGGACCCAAATCCCAATTGGACCCAAATTCCAATTGGACCCAAATTCCAATTGGACCCAATTTCCAATTGGCACCAATTTCCAATTGGACCCAATTTCTAATTGTACCCAGATTCCAATTGGACCCAATTTCCAATTGGACCCAAATTTTAATTGGACCCAAATTTTAATTGGACCCAATTCCCAAATGGACCCAATTCCCAAATGGACCCAATTTCCAATAGGACCCAATATCCAATTGGACCCAATTTCCGATTGGACCCAATTTCCAATTGGACCCAATTTCCAATTGGACCCAATTTCCAATTGGACCCAATTTCCAATTGGACCCAATTTCCAATTGGACCCAATTTCCAATTGGACCCAATTTCCAATTGGACCCAATTTCCTATTGGACCCAATTTCCTATTGGACCCAATTTCCAATTGGACCCAAACTCCAATTGGACCCAAACTCCAATTGGACCCAATTTCCAATTGGACCCAATTTCCAATTGGACCCAATTTCCAATTGGACCCAATTTCCAATTGGACCCAATTTCCAATTGGACCCAATTTCCAATTGGACCCAGGTTCCAATTAGACCCAATTTCCAATTTGACCCGATTTCCAATTGGACCCAATTTCCAATTGGACCCAATATCCAATTGGACCCAATTTCCAATTGGACCCAATTTCCAATTGGACCCAATATCCAATTGGATCCAATTTCCAATTGGATCCAATTTCCAATAGGACCCAATTTCCAATTGGACCCAATTTCCAATTGGACTTAATTTCCAATTGGACCCAATTTCTAATTGGACCCTATTTCCAATTGGACCCAACATCAATTGAATCCAATTTCAATTGGACCCAATTTTCAATTGGACCCAATTTCCAATTGGACCAAGTTTCCAATTAGACACAAATTCCAATTTGACCCTATTTCCAATTGGACCCAATTTCCAATTGGACCCAATTTCCAATTGGACCCAATTTCCAATTGGACCCAATTTCCAATTGGACCCAATTTCCAAATGGACCCAATTTCCAAATGGACCCAATTTCCAATTGGACCCAATTTCCAATTGGACCCAATTTCCAATTGGACCCAATTTCCAATTAGACCCAATTTCCAATTGAACCCAATTTCCAATTGAACCCAATTTCCAATTGGACCCAATTTCCAATTGGACCCAATTTCCAATTGGACCCAATATCAATTGGACCCAATTTCCGATTGGACCCAATATCAATTGGACCCAATTTCCGGTGGACCCAATTTCCGATTGGACCCAATTTCCAATTTTACCCAATTTCCAATTACCCAATTTCCAATTGGACCCAAATTCCAATTTGACCCGATTTCCAATTGGACCCAAATTCCAATTGAACCCAGTATCCAATTAGACCCAATTTCCCATTGGACCCAATTTCCAATTGGACCCAATTTCCAATTGGACCCAATTTCAAGCCAATTTCCAATTGGCCAATTTCCAATTGGACCCAATTTCCAATTGGACCCAATATCCAAGTGGACCCAATTTCCGTTGGACCCAATTTCCGATTGGACCCAATTTCCGATTGGACCCAATTTCCAATTGGACCCAATTTCCAATTGGACCCAAACTCCAATTGGACCCAAACTCCAATTGGACCCAAATTCCAATTGGACTAATTTCCAATTGGACCCAAATCCCAATTGGACCCAATTTCCAATTGGCACCTATTTCCAATTGGACCCAATTTCCAATTGGACCCAATTTCCAATTGGACCCAATTTCCAATTGGACCCAATTTCCAATTGGACCCAATTTCCAATTGGACCCAATTTCCAATTGGACCCAATTTCCAATTGGACCCAATTTCCAACTGGACCCAATTTACAATTGGACCCAATTTACAATTGGACCCAATTTCCAATTGGACCCAATTTCCAATTGGACCCAATTTCCAATTGGACCCAATTTCCAATTGGACCCAAACTCCCAATTGGACCCAAATTCCAATTGGACCCAAATTCCAATTGGACTAATTTCCAATTGGACCCAAATCCCAATTGGACCCAAATTCCAATTGAACCCAATTTCCAATTGGCACCAATTTCCAATTGGACCCAATTTCCAATTGGACCCAATTTCCAATTGCACCCAATTTCCAATTGGACCCAATTTCCAATTGGACCCAATTTCCAATTGGACCCAATTTCCAATTGGACCCAATTTCCAATTGGACCCAATTTCCGATTGGACCCAATTTCCAATTGGACCCAATTTCCAATTGGACCCAATTTCCAATTGGACCCAATTTCCAATTGGACCCAATTTCCAATTGGACCCAATTTCCAATTGGACCCAATTTCCAATTGGACCCAATTTCCAATTGGACCCAATTTCCAATTGGACCCAATTTCCAATTGGACCCAATTTCCAATTGGACCCAATTTCCAATTGGACCCAATTTCCAATTGGACCCAATTTCCAATTGGACCCAAATTCCAATTGGACCCAAATCCCAATTGGACCCAATTTCCAATTGGACCCAATTTCCAATTGGACCCAATTTCCAATTGGACCCAATTTCCAATTGGACCCAATTTCCAATTGGACCCAATTTCCAATTGCACCCAATTTCCAATTGCACCCAATTTCCAATTTGACCCGATTTCCAATTGGACCCAATTTCCAATTGGACCCAATTTCCAATTGGACCCAAGTTCCGATTGGACCCAATTTCCAATTGGACCCAATTTCCGATTGGACCCAATTTCCGATTGGACCCAATTTCCAATTGGACCCAATTTCCAATTGGACCCAATTTCTAATTGGACCCAATTTCCAATTGGACCCAATTTCCAATTGGACCCAATTTCCAATTGGACCCAATTTCCAATTGGACCCAATATCCAATTGGACCCAATTTCCGATTGGACCCAATTTCCGATTGGACCCAATTTCCAATTGGACCCAATTTCCAATTGGACCCAATTTCCAATTGGACCCAATTTCCAATTGGACCCAATTTCCAATTGGACCCAATTTCCAATTGGACCCAATTTCCAATTGGACCCAATTTCCAATTGGACCCAAACTCCAATTGGACCCAAATTCCAATTGGACTAATTTCCAATTGGACCCAAATCCCAATTGGACCCAATTTCCAATTGGCACCAATTTCCAATTGGCCCCAATTTCCAATTGGACCCAATTTCCAATTGGACCCAATTTCCAATTGGACCCAATTTCCAATTGGACCCAATTTGACCCGATTTCCAATTGGACCCAAATTCCAATTGAACCCAGTTTCCAATTAGACCCAATTTCCAATTTGACCCGATTTCCAATTGGACCCAATTTCCAATTGGACCCAATTTCCAATTGGACCCAATTTCCAATTGGACCCAATTTCCAATTGGACCCAATTTCCAATTGGACCCAATTTCCAATTGGACCCAATTTCCAATTGGACCCAATTTCCAATTGGACCCAAACTCCAATTGGACCCAAACTCCAATTGGACCCAAATTCCAATTGGACCCAAATTCCAATTGGACCCAATTTCCAATTGGACCCAATTTCCAATTGGACCCAATTTCCAATTGGCCCCAATTTCCAATTGGACCCAATTTCCAATTGGCACCAATTTCCAATTGGACCCAATTTCCAATTGGACCCAATTTCTAATTGGACCCAGATTCCAATTGGACCCAATTTCCAATTGGACCCAAATTTTAATTGGACCCAATTCCCAAATGGACCCAATTCCCAAATGGACCCAATTTCCAATTGGACCCAATTTCCAATTGGACCCAATTTCCAATTGGACCCAATTTCCAATTGGACCCAATTTCCAATTGCACCCAATTTCCAATTGGACCCAATTTCCAATTGGACCCAATTTCCAATTGCACCCAATTTCCAATTGGACCCCAATTCCAAATTGACCCGATTTCCAATTGGACCCAATTTCCAATTGGACCCAATTTCCAATTGGACCCAATTTCCAATTGGACCCAATTTCCGATTGGACCCAATTTCCAATTGGACCCAATTTCCAATTGGACCCAATTTCCAATTGGACCCAATATCCAATTGGACCCAATTTCCAATTGGACCCAATTTCCAATTGGACCCAATTTCCAATTGGACCCCATTTCCAATTGGACCCAATTTCCAATTGGACCCAATTTCCAATTGGACCCAATTTCCAATTGGACCCAATTTCCAATTGGACCCAATTTCCAATTGGACCCAATTTCCAATTGGACCCAATTTCCAATTGGACCCAATTTCCAATTGGACCCAATTTCCAATTGGACCCAATTTCCAATTGGACACAATTTCCAATTGGACACAATTTCCAATTGGACCCAATTTCCAATTGGACCCAATTTCCAATTGGACCCAATTTCCAATTGGACCCAATTTCCAATTGGACCCAATTTCCAATTGGACCCAATTTCCAATTGGACCCAGATTTCTAATTGGACCCAATTTCCAAATGGACCCAATTTCCAATTGGACCCAATTTCCAATTGGACCCAATTTCCAATTGGACCCAATTTTCAATTGGACCCAATTTCCAATTGGACCCAATTTCCAATTGAACCCAATTTCCAATTGGACCCAATTTCCAATTGGACCCAATTTCCAGTTGGACCCAATTTCTAATTGGACCCAGATTCCAATTGGACCCAAATTCTAATTGGACCCAATTTCCAATTGGACCCAATTTCCAAGTGGACCCAATTTCCAATTGGACCCAATTTCCAAGTGGACCCAAATTCCAATTGGACCCAAATCCCAATTGGACCCAAATTCCAATTGGACCCAAATTCCAATTGGACCCAAATTCCAATTGGACCCAATTTCCAATTGGACCCAAGTACAATTGGACCCAATTTCCAATTGGACCCAATATCAATTGGACCCAATTTCCGGTGGACCCAATTTCCGTTGGACCCAATTTCCGATTGGACCCAATTTCCGATTGGACCCAATTTCCAATTGGACCCAATTTCCAATTGGACCCAATTTCCAATTGGACCAATTTCCAATTGGACCCAATTTCCAATTGGACCCAATTTCCAATTGGACCCAATTTCCAATTGGACCCAATTTCCAATTGGACCCAATTTCCAATTAGACCCAATTTCCAATTGGACCCAATTTCCAATTGGACCCAATTTCCAATTGGACCCATTTTCCAATTGGACCCATTTTCCAATTGGACCAAATTTCCAATTGAACCCAATTTCAATTGCACCCAATTTCCAATTAGACCCAAATTCCAATTTGACCCGATTTCCAATTGGACCCAAATTCCAATTGAGCCCAGTATCCAATTAGACCCAAATTCCAATTAGACAAAAATTCAATTGGGCCCGATATACAGTGGACCCAATTTCCAAATGGACCCAATTTCCAATTGGACCCAATTTCCAATTGCTCCCAATTTCAAATTGGACCCAAACTCCAATTGGACCCAAATTCCAATTGGACCCAATATTCAATTGGACCCAAATTCCAATTGGACTAATTTCCAATTAGACCCAAATCCCAATTGGACCCAAATTCCAATTGAACCCAATTTCCAATTGGCACCAATTTCCAATTGGACACAATTTCCTAATTGGACCCAGATTCCGAGTGGACCCAATTTCCAATTGGACCCAAATTTTTAATTGGACCCAATTCCCAAATGGACCCAATTCCCAAATGGACCCAATTTCCAATTGGACCCAATTTCCAATTGGACCTAGTTTCCAATTAGACCCAATTTCCAATTGGACCCAATTTCAATTAGACCCAATTTCCAAGTGGACCCAATTTCAATTGGACCCAATATCAATTAGACCCAATTTCCGATTAGACACAAATTCCAATTTGACCCAATTTCTAAGTGGACCCAATTTCCAATTGGACCCAATTTCCAATTGGACCCAATTTCCAATTGGACCCAATTTCCAATTGGACCCAATTTCCAATTGGACCCAGTTTCCAATTAGACCCAATTTCCAATTTGACCCAATTTCCAATTGGACCCAATTTCCAATTGGACCCAATTTCCAATTGGACCCAATTTCCAATTGAACCCAATTTCCAATTGGACCCAATTTCCAATTGAACCCAATTTCCAATTGGACCCAATTTCCAATTGAACCCAATTTCCAATTGGACCCAATTTCCAATTGGACCCAATTTCCAATTGGACCCAATTTCTAATTGGACCCAGATTCCAATTGGACCCAATTTGCAAATGGACCCAATTTCCAATTGGACCCAATTTCCAATTGGACCAAATTTCCAATTGGACCCAATTTCCAATTGGACCCAATTTTCAATTGGACCCAATTTCCAATTGGACCCAATTTCTAATTGGACCCAGATTTCAATTGGACCCAAATTCTAATTGGACCCAAATCCCAATTGGACCCAAATTCCAATTGGACCCAATTTCCAATTGGCACCAATTTCCAATTGGACCCAATTTCTAATTGGACCGAATTTCCAATTGGACCCAAATTTTAATTGGACCCAATTCCCAAGTGGACCCAATTCCCAAATGGACCCAATTTCCAATTGGACCCAATTTCCAATTGGACCCAATTTCCAATTGGACCCAATTTCCAATTGGACCCAATTTCCAATTGGACCCAATTTCCAATTGGACCCAATTTCCAAGTGGACCCAATTTCCAATTGGACCCAATTTCCAATTGGACCCAGTTTCCAATTAGACCCAATTTCCAATTTGACCCGATTTCCAATTGGACCCAATATCCAATTGGACCCAATTTCCAATTGGACCCAATTTCCAATTGGACCCAATATCCAATTGGATCCAATTTCCAATTGGACCCAATATCCAATTGGATCCAATTTCCAATAGGACCCAATTTCCAATTGGACCCAATTTCCAATTGGACCCAATTTCCAATTGGACCCAATTTCTAATTGGACCCTATTTCCAATTGGACCCATCATCCAAGTGAATCCAATTTCCAATTGGAGCCAATTTCCAATTGGACCAAGTTTCTAATTAGACACAAATTCCAATTTGACCCGATTTCCAATTGGACCCAATTTCCTATTGGACCCAATTTCCAATTGAACCCAATTTCCAATTGGACCCAATTTCCAATTGGACCCAATTTCCAATTGGACCCAATTTCCAATTGGACCCAATTTCCAATTGGACCCAATTTCCAATTGCACCCAAATTCCAATTGAACCCAGTATCCAATTGAACCCAATATCCAATTAGACCCAAATTCCAATTGGACCCAATTTCCAGTTGGACACAATTTGCAAATGGACCCAATTTCCATTTGGACCCAATTTCCAATTGGACCCAATTTCCAATTGGACCCAATTTCCAATTGGACCCAATTTCCGATTGGACCCAATTTCCGATTGGACCCAATTTCCAATTGGACCCAATTTCCAATTGGACCCAATTTCCAATTGGACCCAATTTCCAATTGGACACAATTTCCAATTGGACCCACTTTCCAATTGGACCCAATTTCCAATTGGACCCAATTTCCAATTGGACCCAATTTCTAATTGGACCCAGATTCCAATTGGACCCAATTTCCAAATGGACCCAATTTCCAATTGGACCCAATTTTCAAATGGACCCAATTTCCAATTGGACCCAATTTCCCATTGGACCCAATTTTCAATTGGACCCAATTTCCAATTGGACCCAATTTCCAATTGGACCCAATTTCCAGATGGACCCAATTTCCATTGGACCCAATTTCCAGTTGGACCCAATTTCAATTGGACCCAGATTCCAATTGGACCCAAATTCTAATTGGACCCAGATTCCAATTGGACCCAATTTCCAAATGGACCCAATTTCCAATTGGACCCAATTTCCAATTGGACCAAATTTCCAATTGGACCCAATTTCCAATTGGACCCAATTTTCAATTGGACCCAATTTTCAATTGGACCCAATTTCCAATTGGACCCAATTTCTAATTGGACCCAGATTTCAATTGGACCCAAATTCTAATTGGACCCAAATCCCAATTGGACCCAAATTCCAATTGGACCCAATTTCCAATTGGACCCAATTTCCTATTGGACCCAATTTCCCAATTATACCCAATTCCCAAATGGACCCAATTTCCAATTGGACCCAATTTCCAATTGGACCCAATTTCCAATTGGACCCAATTTCCAATTGGACCCAATTTCCAATTGGACCCAATTTCCAATTGGACCCAATTTCCAATTGGACCCAATTTCCAATTGGACCCAATTTCCAATTGGACCCAATTCCCAATTGGACCCAATTTCCAATTGGACCCAATTTCCAATTGGACCCAATTTCCAATTGGACCCAATTTCCAATTGGACCCAATTTCCAATTGGACCCAGTTTCCAATTGGACCCAATTTCCAATTGGACCCAATTTCCAATTGGACCCAGTTTCCAATTGGACCCAATTTCCAATTGGACCCAATTTCCAATTGGACCCAATTTCCAATTGGACCCAATTTCCAATTGGACCCAATTTCCAATTGGACCCAATTTCAAATTGGACCCAATTTCCAATTGGACCCAATTTCCAATTGGACCCAATTTCCAATTGGACCCTATTTCCAATTGGACCCAATTTCCAATTGGACCCAATTTCCAATTGGACCCAATTTCCAATTGGACCCAATTTCCAATTGGACCCAATTTCCAATTGGACCCAATTTCCAATTGGACCCAATTTCCAATTGGACCCAATTTCCAATTGGACACAATTTCCAATTGGACACAATTTCCAATTGGACCCACTTTCCAATTGGACCCAATTTCCAATTGGACCCAATTTCCAATTGGACCCAATTTCCAATGAGACCCAATTTCCAATTGGACCCAATTTCCAATTGGACCCAATCGGACCCAATTTCCAATTGGACCCAATTTCCAAGTGGACCCAATTTCCAATTGGACCCAATTTCCAATTGGACCCAATTTCCAATTGGACGAACTTCGAAAATTATCCCAACTTAAAAAAATTAGAATTGCATTTTCGAATTAGAGATAATATTGGAGCAACTTCGAAAATTATCCCAACTTCCAAAATTAGTATTGCATTTTCGAAGTTCGGATAATTTTGGACCAACTTCGAAAATCATCCCAACTTCCAAATTCCAAATTGGACCCAAATTCCAATTGGACCAACTTCGAAAATTATCCCAACTTAAAAAAAAATTAGTATTGCATTTTCGATGTTGGGATAATTTTGGACCAACTTCGAAAATTATCCCAACTTCCAAATTACAATTGGATCCCAATTCTAATTGGACCCAAATTCCAATTGGACCTAATTTCCAGTTGTACCCAATTTCCAATTGGATCCAATTTCAAACTGGACCCAATTTCCAATTGGCACCAATTTTCAATTGGCACCAATTTCCTAATTGGACCCAATTCCAATTGGACCCAATTTCCAATTGGACCCAGAATTTTAATTGGACCCAAATCCCAATTGGACCCAAATCCCAATTGGACCCAAATTCCAATTGGACCCAATTTCCAATTGGACCCAATTTCTAATTGGACCCAGATTCCAATTGGACCCAATTTCCAATTGGACCCAAATTTTAATTGGACCCAATTCCCAAATGGACCCAATTCACAAATGGACCCAATTTCCAATTGGACCCAATTTCCAATTGGACCCAATATCCAATTGGATCCAATTTCCAATGAAACCCAATTTCCAATTGGACCCAATCGGACCCAATTTCCAATTGGACCCAATTTCCAAGTGGACCCAATTTCCAATTGGACCCAATTTCCAATTGGACCCAAATTCTAGTGGACCCAAATCCCAATTGGACCCAAATTCCAATTGGACCCAATTTCCAATTGGACCCAAATTACAATTGGACCCAATTTCCAATTGGACTAACTTCGAAAATCATCCCAACTTAAAAAAATTAGAATTGCATTTTCGAATTAGAGATAATATTGGAGCAACTTCGAAAATTATCCCAACTTCTAAAATTAGTATTGCAATTTCCAATTGGACCCAATATCCAATTGGATCCAATTTCCAATGAGACCCAATTTCCAATTGGACCCAATTTCCAATTGGACCCAATCAACGGACCCAATTTCCCAAGTGGACCCAATTTCCAATTGGACCCAATTTCCAATTGGACCCAAATTCCAATTGGACCCAAATCCCAATTGGACCCAAATTCCAATTGGACCCAAATTCCAATTGGACCCAAATTCCGATTGGACCCAATTCCAATTGGACCCAATTTCCAATTGGACCCAATTTCAATTGGACCCAATTTTTGGACCCAATTTCCAATTGGACCCAATTTCCAATTGGACCCAATTTCCAATTGGACCCAATTTCCAATTGGACCCAATTTCCGGTGGACCCAATTTCCAATTGGACCCAATTTCCAAGTGGACCCAATTTCCAATTGGACCCAATTTCCAATTGGACCCAATTTCCAATTGGACCCAATTTCCAATTGGACCCAATTTCCAATTGGACCCAATTTCCAATTGGACCCAATTTCCAATTGGACCCAATTTCAATTGGACCCAATTTCCAATTGGACCCAATTTCCAATTGGACAATTTCAATTGGACCCAATTCCATTGGACCCAATTTAATTGGACCCAATTTCCAATTGGACCCAATTTCCAATTGGACCCAATTTCCAATTGGACCCAATTTCCAATTGGACCCAATTTCCAATTGGACCCAATTTCCAATTGGACCCAATTTCCAATTAGACCCAAATTCCAATTTGACCCGATTTCCAATTGGACCCAAATTCCAATTGAGCCCAGTATCCAATTTGACCCAAATTTTAATTGGACCAAAAATTCAATTGGGCCCGATATACAATTGGACCCAATTTCCAAATGGACCCAATTTCCAATTGGACCCAATTTCCAATTGCTCCCAATTTCAAATTGGACCCAAACTCCAATTGGACCCAAAATTCCAATTGGACCCAATATTCAATTGGACCCAAATTCCAATTGGACTAATTTCCAATTAGACCCAAATCCCAATTGGACCCAAATTCCAATTGAACCCAATTTCCAATTGGCACCAATTTCCAATTGGACCCAATTTCTAATTGGACCCAATTTCCAATTGGACCCAATTTCCAATTGGACCCAAATTTTAATTGGACCCAATTCCCAAATGGACCCAATTCCCAAATGGACCCAATTTCCAATTGAACCCAGTATCCAATTGAATCCAGTATCCAATTAGACCCAAATTCCAAATGGACCCGATTTACAATTGGACCCAATTTCCAGTTGGACCCAATTTGCAAATGGACCCAATTTCCAGTTGGACCCAATTGGCAAATGGACCCAATTTCCATTTCGACCCAATTTCCAAATGGACCCAATTTCCAATTGGACCCAATTTCCAAATGGACCCAATTTCCAAATGGACCCAATTTCCAATTGGACCCAATTTCCAATTGGACCCAATTTCCAATTGGACCCAATTTCCAATTGGACCCAAACTCCAATTGGACCCAAACTCCAATGGGACCCAAATTCCAATTGGACTAATTTCCAATTGGACCCAAATCCCAATTGGACCCAAATTCCAATTGGACCCAATTTCCAATTGGCACCAATTTCCAATTGGACCCAATTTCTAATTGGACCCAGATTCCAATTGGACCCAATTTCCAATTGGACCCAAATTTTAATTGGACCCAATTCCCAAATGGACCCAATTCCCAAATGGACCCAATTTCCAATTGAACCCAGTATCCAATTGAATCCAGTATCCAATTAGACCCAAATTCCAAATGGACCCGATTTACAATTGGACCCAATTTCCAGTTGGACCCAATTTGCAAATGGACCCAATTTCCAGTTGGACCCAATTGGCAAATGGACCCAATTTCCATTTCGACCCAATTTCCAAATGGACCCAATTTCCAATTGGACCCAATTTCCAAATGGACCCAATTTCCAAATGGACCCAATTTCCAATTGGACCCAATTCCCAAATGGACCCAATTCCCAAATGGACCCAATTTCCAATTGAACCCAGTATCCAATTGAATCAGTATCAATTAGACCCAAATTCCAAATGGACCCGATTTACAATTGGACCCAATTTCCAGTTGGACCCAATTTGCAAATGGACCCAATTTCCAGTTGGACCCAATTGGCAAATGGACCCAATTTCCATTTCGACCCAATTTCCAAATGGACCCAATTTCCAATTGGACCCAATTTCCAAATGGACCCAATTTCCAATTGGACCCAATTTCCAATTGGACCCAGTTTCCAATTGGACCCAATTTCCAATTTGACCCAATTTCCAATTGGACCCAATTTCCAATTGGACCCAAATTCCAATTGAACCCAGTATCCAACTGAACCCAGTATCCAATTAGACCCAAATTCCAATTGGACCCGATTTACAATTGGACCCAATTTCCAGTTGGACCCAATTTGCAAATGGACCCAATTTCCAGTTGGACCCAATTTCCAATTGGACCCAATTTCCAATTGGACCCAGTTTCCAATTGGACCCAATTTCTAATTGGACCCAGATTCCAATTAGACCCAATTTCCAATTGGACCCAAATTTTAATTGGACCCAATTCCCAAATGGACCCAATTCCCAAATGGACCCAATTCCCAAATGGACCCAATTTCCAATTGGACCCAATTTCCAATTGGACCCAATTTCCAATTGGACCCAATATCCAATTGGATCCAATTTCCAATTGGACCCAATTTCCAATTGGACCCAATTTCCAATTGGACCCAAACCCCAATTGGACCCAATATCCAATAGGACCCAATTTCTAATTGGACCCAATTTCCAATTGGACCCAATATCCAATTGGATCCAATTTCCAATTGGACCCAATTTCCAATTGGACACAGTTTCCAATTAGACCCAAATTCCAATTTGACCCGATTTCCAATTGGACCCAATTTCCAATTGGACCCAATTTCCAATTGGACCCAATTTCCAATTGGACCCAATTTAAAATTGGACCCAAATCCCAATTGGACTCAAATTCCAATTGGACCCAATTTCCAATTGGCACAAATTTCCAATTGGACCCAATTTCTAATTGGACCCAGATTCCAATTGGACCCAATTTCCAATTGAACCCAAATTTTAATTGGACCCAAATCCCAAATGGACCCAATTCCCAAATGGACACAATGTTCAATTGGACCCAATTTCCAATATCCAATTGGATCCAATTTCCAATTGGACCCAATTTCCAATTGGACCCAATTTCCAATTGGACCCAGTTGCCAATTAGACCCAAATTCCAATTTGACCCGATTTCCAATTGGACCCAATTTCCAATTGGACCCAATTTCTAATTGGACCCAATTTCCAATTGGACCCAATTTTAAATTGGACCCAAATTCCAATTGAACCCAGTATCCATTTGAACCCAGTATCCAATTAGACCCAAATTCCAATTGGACCCGATTTACAATTGGACCCAATTTCCAGTTGGACCCAATTTGCAAATGGACCCAATTTACAGTTGGACCCAATTTGCAAATGGACCCAATTTCCATTTGGACCTAATTTCCAATTGAACCCAATTGCCAATTGGACCCAATATCCAATTGGACCCAATTTCCGATTAGACCCAATTTCCGATTGGACCCAATTTCCAATTGGACCCAATTTCCAATTGGACCCAATTTCCAATTGAACCCAATTTCCAATTGTACCCAATTTCCAATTGGACCCAATTTCCAATTGTACCCAATTTCCAATTGGACCCAATTTCCAATTGCACCCAATTTCCAATTAGACCCAAATTCCAATTTGAGTCGATTTCCAATTGGATCCAAATTCCAATTGAACCTAGTATCCAATTAGACCCAAATTCCAATTAGACCCAAATTCAATTGGGCCCGATATACAATTGGACCCAATTTCCAAATGGACCCAATTTCCAATTGGACCCAATTTCCAATTGGACCCAATTTCCAATTGGACCCAATTTCCAATTGGACCCAATTTCCAATTGGACCCAATTTCCAATTGGACCCAATTTCCAATTGGACCCAATTTCCAATTGGACCCAATTTCCAATTGGACCCAATTTCCAATTGCTCCCAATTTCAAATTGGACCCAAACTCCAATTGGACCCAAATTCCAATTGGACCCAAATTCCAATTGGACTAATTTCCAATTGGACCCAAATCCCAATTGGACCCAATTTCCAATTGGACCCAATTTCCAATTGGACCCAATTTCCAATTGGACTCCAATGGGACCCAAATTCCAATTGGACTAATTTCCAATTGGACCCAATTTCCAATTGGACCCAATTTCCAATTGCTCCCAATTTCAAGTGGACCCAAACTCCAATTGGACCCAAATTCCAATTGGACCCAATATCAAATTGGACCCAAATTCCAATTGGACTAATTTCCATTTGGACCCAAATCCCAATTGGACCCAATTTCCAATTGGACCCATTTTCCAATTGGACCCAATTTCCAATTGGACCCAATTTCCAATTGGACTCCAATTGGACCCAAATTCCAATTGGACTAATTTCCAATTGGACCCAAATCCCAATTGGACCCAAATTCCAATTGGATCCAATTTCCAATTGGCACAAATTCCCAATTGGACCCAATTTCAATTGGACCCAGATTCCAAGTGGACCCAATTTCCAATTGAACCCAAATTTTAATTGGACCCAATTCCCAAATGGACCCAATTCCCAAATGGACCCAATTTCCAATTGGACCCAATTTCCAATTGGACCCAATTTCCAATTGGACCCAATTTCCAATTGGACCCAATTTCCAATTGGACCCAGTTTCCAATTGGACCCAATTTCCAATTTGACCCAATTTCCAATTGGACCCAAATTCCAATTGAACCCAGTATCCAATTGAACCCAGTATCCAATTAGACCCAAATTCCAATTGGACCCGATTTACAATTGGACCCAATTTCCAGTTGGACCCAATTTGCAAATGGACCCAATTTCCAGTTGGACCCAATTTGCAAATGGACCCAATTTCCATTTGGACCCAATTTCCAATTGGACCCAATTTCCAATTGGACCCAATTTCCAATTGGACCCAATTTCCAATTGGACCCAATTTCCAATTGGACTCAATTTCTAATTGGACCCAGTTTCCAATTGGACCCAATTTCCAATTGGACCCAGATTCCAATTAGACCCAATTTCCAATTGGACCCAATTTCCAATTGGACCCAATTCCCAAATGGACCCAATTCCCAAATGGACCCAATTTCCAATTGGACCCAATTTCCAATTGGACCCAATCTCCAATTGGACCCAATTTCCAATTGGACCCAATTTCCAATTGGACCCAGTTTCCAATTGGACCCAAATTCCAATTGGACCCGATTTCCAATTGGACCCAATTTCCAATTGGACCCAATTTACAATTGGACCCAATTTCCAATTGGACCCAATTTCCAATTGGACCCAATTTCCAATTGGACCCAATTTCCAATTGGACCCAATTTAAAATTGGACCCAAATTCCAATTGAACCCAGTATCCAATTGAACCCAGTATCCAATTAGACCCAAATTCCAATTGGACCCGATTTACAATTGGACCCAATTTCCGATTGGACCCAATTTCCGATTGGACCCAATTTCCAATTTGACCCAATTTCCAATTGGACCCAATTTCCAATTGGACCCAATTTCCAATTGTACCCAATTTCCAATTGGACCCAATTTCCAATTGCACCCAATTTCCAATTGGACCCAAATTCCAACTGGACCCGATTTCCAATTGGATCCAAATTCCAATTGAACCCAGTATCCAATTAGACCCAAATTCCAATTAGACCCAAATTCAATTGGGCCCGATATACAATTGGACCCAATTTCCAAATGGACCCAATTTCCAATTGGACCCAATTTCCAATTGGACCCAAATTCCAATTGGACCCAATTTCCAATTGGACCCAATTTCCAATTGGACCCAATTTCCAATTGGACCCAATTTCCAATTGGACCCAATTTCCAATTGGACCCCCATTTGGACCCAATTTTGCCCAATTCCAATTGGACCCAATTTCCAATTGGACCCAATTTCCAATTGGACCCAATTTCCAATTGGACCCAATTTCCAATTGGACCCAATTTCCAATTGGACCCAATTTCCAATTGGACCCAATTTCCAATTGGACCCAATTTCCAATTGGACCCAATTTCCAATTGGACCCAATTTCCAATTGGACCCAATTTCCAATTGGACCCAATTTCCAATTGGACCCAATTTCCGATTGGACCCAATTTCCAATTGGACCCAATTTCCAATTGGACCCAATTTCCAATTGGACCCAATTTCCAATTGGACCCAATTTCCAATTGGACCCAATTTCCAATTGGACCCAAATTCCAATTGGACCCAATTTCCAATTGGACCCAAATTCCAATTGGACCCAATTTCCAATTAGACCCAATTTCCAATTGGACCCAATGGACCCAATTCCAATTGGACCCAATTTCCAATTGGACCCAAATTCCAATTGGACCCAATTTCCAATTGGACCCAATTTCCAATTGGACCCAATTTCCAATTGGACCCAATTTCCAATTGGACCCAATTAATTTCCAATTGGACCCAATTTCCAATTGGACCCAATTTCCAATTGGACCCAATTTCCAATTGGACCCAATTTCCAATTGGACCCAATTTCCAATTGGACCCAATTTCCAATTGGACCCAATTTCCAATTGGACCCAATTTCCAATTGGACCCAATTTCCAATTGGACCCAATTTCAATTGGACCCAATTTCCAATTTGGACCCAATTTCCATTGGACCCAATTTCCAATTGGACCCAATTTCCAATTGGACCCAATTTCCAATTGGACCCAATTTCCAATTGGACCCAATTTCCACCCGATTTGGACCCAATTTCCAATTGGACCCAATTTCCAATTGGACCCAATTTCCAATTGGACCCAATTTCCAATTGGACCCAATTTCCAATTGGACCCAATTTCCAATTGGACCCAATTTCCAATTGGACCCAATTTCCAATTGGACCCAATTTCCAATTGGACCCAATTTCCAATTGGACCCAATTTCCAATTGGACCCAGTTTCCAATTGGACCCAATTTCCAATTGGACCCAGTTTCCAATTGGACCCAATTTCCAATTGGACCCAATTTCCAATTGGACCCAATTTCCAAATGGACCCACAATTGGACCCAATTTCCAATTGGACCCAATTTCCAATTGGACCCAATTTCCAATTGGACCCAATTTCCAATTGGACCCAATTTCCAATTGGACCCAATTTCCAATTGGACCCAATTTCCAATTGGACCCAATTTCCAATTGGACCCAATTTCCAATTGGACCCAATTTCCCAATTGGACCCTAATTTCCAATTGGACCCAATTTCCAATTGGACCCAATTTCCAATTGGACCCAATTTCCAATTGGACCCAATTTCCAATTGGACCCAATTTCCAATTGGACCCAATTTTCCAATTGGACCCAATTTCCAATTGGACCCAATTTCCAATTGGACCCAATTTCCAATTGGACCCAATTTCCAATTGGACCCAATTTCCAATTGGACTCCACATTGGACCCAATTTCCAATTGGACCCAATTTCCAATTGGACCCAATTTCCAATTGGACCCAATTTCCAATTGGACCCAATTTCCAATTGGACCCAATTTCCAATTGGACCCAATTTCCAATTGGACCCAATTTCCAATTGGACCCAATTTCCCATTAGGACCCAATTTCCAATTGGACCCAAATTCCTTCAAGTGGACCCAATTTCCAATTGGACCCAATTTCCAATTGGACCCAATTTGACCAATTCCCAAGTGGACCCGATTTCCAATTGGACCCAATTTCCAATTGGACCCAATTTCCAAATGGACCCAATTTCCAATTGGACCCAATTTGCAATTGGACCCAATTTCCAATTGGACCCAATTTCCAATTGGACCCAATTTCCAATTGGACCCAATTTCCAAGTGGACCCAATTTCCAATTGGACCCAATTTCCAATTGGACCCAATTTCCAATTGGACCCAATTTCCAATTGGACCCAATTTCCAATTGGACCCAATTTCCAATTGGCCCCAATTTCCAATTTGGACCCAATTTCCAATTGGACCCAATTTCCATTAGATTGGACCCAATTTCCAATTGGACCCAATTTCCAATTGGACCCAATTTCCAATTGGACCCAATTTCCAATTGGACCCAATTTAATTGGACCCAATTTCCAATTGGACCCAATTTCCAATTGGACCCAATTTCCAATTGGACCCAATTTCAAGTGGACCCAATTTCCAATTGGACCCAATTTCCAATTGGACCCAATTTCCAATTGGACCCAATTTCCAATTGGACCCAATTTCCAATTGGACCCAATTTCTAATTGGACCCAATTTCCAATTGGACTCAATTTCCAATTGGACCCAATTTCCAATTGGACCCAATTTCCAATTGGACCCAATTTCCAATTGGACCCAATTTCCAATTGGACCCAATTTCCATTTGGACCCAATTTCCAATTGGACCCAATTTCCAATTGGACCCAATTTCCAATTGGACCCAATTTCCAATTGGACCCAATTTCCAATTGGACCCAATTTCCAATTGGACCCAATTTCAATTGGACCCAATTTCCAATTGGACCCAATTTCAATTGGACCCAATTTCCAATTGGACCCAATTTCCAATTGGACCCAATTTCCAATTGGACCCAATTTCCAATTGGACCCAATTTCCAATTGGACCCAATTTCCAATTGGACCCAATTTCCAATTGGACCCAATTTCCAATTGGACCCAATTTCCAATTGGACCCAATTTCCAATTGGACCCAATTTCCAATTGGACCCAATTTCCAATTGGCCCCAATTTCCTAATTGGACCCAATTCCAGTGGACCCAATTTCCAATTGGACCCAATTTCCAATTGGACCCAATTTCCAATTGGACCCAATTTCCAATTGGAGCCAATTTCCAATTGGACCCAATTTCCCAATTGGACCCAATTTCCAATTGGACCCAGTTTCCAATTGGACCCAAAGATCCAATTGGACCCAAATTCCAATTGGACCCAATTTCCAATTGGACCCAATTTCAAATGGACCCAATTTCCAATTGGACCCAATTTCCAGTGGACCCAATTTCCAATTGGACCCAATTTCCAATTGGACCCAATTTTTGGACCCAATTGGACCCAATTTCCAAGTGGACCCAATTTCCAATTGGACCCAATTTCCAATTGGACCCAATTTCCAATTGGACCCAAATTCCAATTGGACCCAAATTTGGACCCAATTTCCAATTGGACCCAATTTCCAATTGGACCCAAATTCCAATTGGACCCAATTTCCAAGTGGACCAAATTTCCAATTGGACCCAATTTCCAATTGGACCCAAATTCCAATTGGACCAATTTCAAATTGGACCCAATTTCCAATTGGACCCAATTTCCAATTGGACCCAATTTCCAATTGGACCCAATTTCCAATTGGACCCAATGTCCAATTGGACCCAATTTCCAATTGGACCCAATTTCCAATTGGACCCAATTTCCAATTGGACCCAATTTCCAATTGGACCCAATTTCCAATTGGACCCAATATTCAATTGGACCCAATTTCCAATTGGACCCAATTTCCAATTGGACCCAAGTTTCAATTGGACCCAATTTCCAATTGGACCCAATTTCCAATTGGACCCAATTTCCAATTGGACCCAATTTCTAATTGGACCCAATTTCCAATTGGACCCAATTTCCAATTGGACCCAATTTCCAATTGGATCCAATTTCCAATTGGACCCAATTTCCAATTGGACCCAATTTCCAATTGGACCCAATTTCCAATTGGACCCAATTTCCAATTGGACCCAATTTGGTGGACCCAATTTCCAATTGGACCCAATTTCCAATTGGACCCAATTTCCAATTGGACTTAATTTCCAATTGGACAATTTAAAGAATTTCTAATTGGACCCAATTTTCAATTGGACCCAATTTCCAATTGGACCCAATTCCAATTGGACCCAATTTCCAATTGGACCCAATTCCCAAGTGGACCCAATTTCCAATGGACTCAATTTCCAATTGGACCCAATTTCAATTGGACCTCAATTTTAATTGGACCCAATTTCCAATTGGACCTATTCCCAATTGGACCCAATTTCCAATTGGACCCAATTTCCAATTGGACCCAATTTCCAATTGGACCCAATTTCAATTGGACCCAATTTCCAATTGGACCCAATTTCCAATTGGACCCAATTTCCAATTGGACCCAATTTCCAATTGGACCCAATTCCAATTGGACCCAATTCATAAATGGACCCAATTTCCAATTGGACCCAATTTCATTGGACCCAAATTCCAATTGGACCCAATTACCAATTGGACCCAATTTCCAATTGGACCCAATTTCCAATTTGGACCCAATAATTGGACCCAATTTCCAATTGGACCCAAATTCCAATTGGACCCAATTTCCAATTGGACCCAATTTCCAATTGGACTTAATTTCCAATTGGACCCAATTTCCAATTGGACCCAATTTAATTGACCCAATTTCAATTGGACCCAATTTCCAAATGGACCCAATTTCCAATGGACCCAATTAATTGGACCCAAGTGGGCCCAATTTCTAGTGGACCCAATTTTCAATTGGACCCAATACCAAATTTCAATTGGACCCAATTCCAATTGGACCCAATTTCCAATTGGACCCAATTTCCAAATGGACCCAATTTCCAATTGGACCCAATTTCCAATTGGACCAATTTCCAATTGGACCCAATTTCCAATTGACCCCAATTGGACCCAATTTCCAATTGGACCCAATTTCCAATTGGACCCAATTTCCAATTGGACCCAATTTCCAATTGGACCCAATTTCCAATTGGACCCAATTTCCAAGTGGACCCAATTTCCAATTGGACCCAATTCCAATTGGACCCATCCAATTTCCAAGTGGACCCAATTTCCAATTGGACCCAATTTCCAATTGGACCCAATTATCCAATTGGACCCAATTTCAGTGGACCAATTTCCAGTGGACCCAATTACCAATTGGACCTAATTACCAATTGGACCCAATTTCCAATTGGACCCAATTTCCAATTGGACCCAATTTCCAATTGGACCCAATTTCCAATTGGACCCAATTTCAATTGGACCCAATTTCCAGTGGACCCAATTTCCAATTGGACCCAATTTCCAATTGGACCCAATTTCAAGTGGACCCAATTTCCAATTGGACCCAATTTCCAATTGGACCCAATTTCCAATTGGACCCAATTTCCAATTGGACTCAATTTCCAATTGGACCCAATTTCCAATTGGACCCAATTTCCAATTGGACCCAAATTCCAATTGGCCCAATTTCAAATTGGACCCAATTTCCAATTGGACCCAATTTCCAATTGGACCCAATTTCCAATTGGACCCAATTACAATTGGACCCAATTTACAATTGGATCCAATTTCCAATTGGACCCAATTTCAATTGGACCCAATTTCCAATTGGACTCCAATTTCCAGTGGACTTAATTTCCAATTTGGACCCAATTTCCCAGTGGACCCAATTTCCAATTGGACCCAATTTCCAATTGGACCCAATTTCCAATTGGACTCAATTTCATTGGACCCAATTTCCAATTGGACCCAATTTCCAATTGGACCCAATTTCCAAGTGGACCCAATTTCCAATTGGACCCAATTTCCAATTGGACCCAATTTCCAATTGGACCCAATTTCCAATTGGACCCAATTTCCAATTGGACCCAATTTCCAAGTGGACCCAATTTCCAATTGGACCCAATTTCCAATTGGACCCAATTTACAATTGGACCCAATTTCCAATTGGACCCAATTTCCAATTGGACCCAATTTCCAATTGGACCCAATTTCCAATTGGACCAATTTCAATTGGACCCAATTTTCAATTGGACCTAATTTCCAATTGGACCCAATTTCCAAATGGACCCAATTTCCAATTGGACCCAATTTAGTGGACCCAATTTCCAATTGGACCCAATTTCCAATTGGACCCAATTTAAGTGGACCCAATTTCCAATTGGACCCAATTTCCAATTGGACCCAATTTCCAAGTGGACCCAATTTCCAATTGGACCCAATTTCCAATTGGACCCAATTTCCAATTGGACCCAATTTCCAATTGGACCCAATTTCCAATTGGACCCAATTTCCAATTGGACCAATTTCCAATTGGACCCAAATTCAATTGGACCAAATTTCAATTGGACCCAAATTCCAATTGGACCCAATTTCCAATTGGACCCAATTTCCAATTGGACCCAATTTCCAAGTGGACCCAATTTCCAATTGGACCCAATTTCAATTGGACCCAATTTCCAATTGGACCCAATTTCCAAATGGACCCAATTTCCAATTGGACCCAATTTCCAAGTGGACCCAAATTCCTAGTGGACCCAATTTCCAATTGGACCCAATTTCCAATTGGACCCAATTTCCAATTGGACCCAATTTCCAATTGGACCCAATTTCTATTGGACCCAATTTGGACCCAATTTCCAATTGGACCCAAATTCCAATTGGACCCAATTTCCAATTGGACCCAATTTCCAATTGGACCCAATTTCCAATTGGACCCAATTTCCAATTGGACCCAATTTACCAAATGGACCCAATTTCCAATGGACTTAATTTCAATTGGACCCAATTTCCAATTGGACCCAATTTCCAATTGGACCCAATTTCCAATTGGACCCAATTTCCAATTGGACCCAATTTCCAATTGGACCCAAATTTCCAATTGGACCCAATTTCCAATTGGACCCAATTAATTGGACCCAATTTCCAATTGGACCCAATTTATGGACCCAATTTCCAATTGGACCCAATTTCCAATTGGACCCAATTTCCAATTGGACCCAATTTCCAATTGGACCCAATTTCCAGTGGACCCAATTTCCAATTGGACCCAATTTCCAATTGGACCCCAATTAGTGGACCAATTTCCAATTGGACCCAATTTCCAATTGGACCCAATTTCCAATTGGACCCAATTTCCAATTGGACCCAATTTCCAATTGGACCCAATTTCCAATTGGACCCAATTTCCAATTGGACCCAATTTCCAATTGGACCCAATTTCCAATTGGACCCAATTCCAATTGGACCCAATTTCCAATTGGACCCAATTTCCAATTGGACCCAATTTCCAATTGGACCCAATTTCCAATTGGACCCAATTTCCAATTGGACCCAACTTCCAATTGGACCCAATTTCAATTGGACCCAAATCCAAGTGGACCCAATTTCCAATTGGACCCAATTTCCAATTGGACCCAATTTCCAATTGGACCCAATTTCCAATTGGACCCAATTTCCAATTGGACCCAAATTCCAATTGGACCCAATTTCAATTGGACCCAAATTCCAATTGGACCCAATTTCCAATTGGACCCAATTTCCAATTGGACCCAATTTCCAATTGGACCCAATTTCCAGTGGACCCAATTTCCAGTTGGACCCAATTTCCAATTGGACCCAAATTTCCAATTGGACCCAATTTCCAATTGGACCCAATTTCCAATTGGACCCAATTTCCAATTGGACCCAAATTCCAATTGGACCCAATTTCCAAGTGGACCCAATTTCCAATTGGACCCAATTTCCAATTGGACCCAATTTCCAATTGGACCCAATTTCCAATTGGACCCAATTTCCAATTGGCCCAATTTCCAATTGGACCCAATTTCCAATTGGACCCAATTTCCAATTGGACCCAATTTCCAATTGGACCCAATTTCCAATTGGACCCAATTTCCAATTGGACCCAATTTCCAATTGGACCCAATTTCCAATTGGACCCATTTCCAATTGGACCCAATTTCCAATTGGACCCAATTTCCAATTGGACCCAATTTCCCATTGGACCCAATTTCCAATTGGACCCAATTTCCAATTGGACCCAATTTCCAATTGGACCCAATTTCCAATTGGACCCAATTTCCAATTGGACCAATTTCCAATTGGACCCAATTTCCAATTGGACCCAATTTCCAATTGGACCCAATTTCCAAATGGACCCAATTTCCAATTGGACCCAATTTCCAATTGGACCCAATTTCCAATTGGACCCAATTTCCAATTGGACCCAATTTCCAATTGGACCCAATTTCCAATTGGACCCAATTTCCAATTGGACCCAATTTCCAATTGGACCCAATTTCCATTTGGACCCAATTTCCAATTGGACCCAATTTCCAATTGGACCCAATTTCCAATTGGACCCAATTTCCCAATTGGACCCAATTTCCAATTGGACCCAATTTCCAATTGGACCCAATTTCCAATTGGACCCAATTTCCAATTGGACCCAATTTCCAATTGGACCCAATTTCCAATGGGACCAATTTCCAATTGGACCCAATTTCCAATTGGATTTCAATTTGGACCCAATTTCCAATTGGACCCAATTTCCAATTGGACCCAATTTCCAATTGGACCCAATTTCCAGTTGGACCCAATTTCCAATTGGACCCAATTTCCAATTGGACCCAATTTCCAATTGGACCCAATTTCCAATTGGACCCAATTTCCAATTGGACCTAATTTCCAATTGGACCCAATTTCCAATTGGACCCAATTTCCAATTGGACCCAATTTCCAATTGGACCCAATTTCCAATTGGACCCAATTTCCAATTGGACCCAATTTCCAATTGGACCCAATTTCATTGGATTTCCAATTGGACCCAATTTCCAATTGGACCCAATTTCCAATTGGACCCAATTTCCAATTGGACCCAATTTCCAATTGGACCCAATTTCCAATTGGACCCAATTTCCAATTGGACCCAATTTCAATTGGACCCAATTTCCAATTGGACCCAATTTCAATTGGACCCAATTTCCAATTGGACCCAATTTCCAATTGGACCCAATTTCCAATTGGACCCAATTTCCAATTGGACCCAATTTCCAGTGGACCCAATTTCCAATTGGACCCAATTTCCAATTGGACCCAATTTCCAATTGGACCCAATTTCAATTGGACCCAATTTCCAATTGGACCCAATTTCCAATTGGACCCAATTTCCAATTGGACCCAATTTCCAGTTGGACCCAATTTCCAATTGGACCCAATTTCCAATTGGACCCAATTTCCCAATTGGACCCAATTTCCAATTGGACCCAATTTCCAATTGGACCCAATTTCCAATTGGACCCAATTTCCAATTGGACCCAATTTCCAATTGGACCCAATTTCCAATTGGACCCAATTTCCAATTGGACCCAATTTCCAATTGGACCCAATTTCCAATTGGACCCAATTTCCAATTGGACCCAATTTCCAAGTGGACCCAATTTCCAATTGGACCCAATTTCCAATTGGACCCAATTTCCCAATTGGACCCAATTTCCAATTGGACCCAATTTCCAATTGGACCCAATTCCAATTGGACCCAATTTCCAATTGGACCCAATTTCCAAATGGACCCAATTTCCCAGTGGACCCAATTTCATAGTGGACCCAAATTCCAATTGGACCCAATTTCCAATTGGACCCAATTTCCAATTGGACCCAATTTCCAATTGGACCCAATTTCCAATTGGACCCAATTTCCAAGTGGACCCAATTTCCAATTGGACCCAATTTCCAATTGGACCCAATTTCCAATTGGACCCAATTTCCAATTGGACCCAATTTCCAATTGGACCCAATTTCCAATTGGACCCAATTTCAATTGGACCCAATTTCCAATTGGACCCAATTTCCAATTGGACCCAATTTCCAATTGGACCCAATTTCCAATTGGACCCAATTTCCAATTGGACCCAATTTTCCAATTGGACCCAATTTCCAATTGGACCCAATTTCCAATTGGACCCAATTTCCAATTGGACCCAATTTCAATTGGACCCAATTTCCAATTGGACCCAATTGGACCCAATTTCCAATTGGACCCAATTTTGAAATTGGACCCAATTTCCAAGTGGACCCAATTTCCAATTGGACCCAATTTCCAATTGGACCCAATTTCCAATTGGACCCAATTTCAATTGGACCCAATTTCCAATTGGACCCAATTTCCAATTGGACCCATTTCCAATTGGACCCAATTTCCAATTGGACCCAATTTCCAATTGGACCCAATTTCCAATTGGACCCAATTTCAATTGGACCCAATTTCCAATTGGACCCAATTTCCAATTGGACCCAATTTCCAATTGGACCCAATTTCCCAATTGGACCCAATTTCCAATTGGACCCAATTTCCAATTGGACCCAATTTCCAATTGGACCAATTTCCAATTGGACCCAATTTCCAATTGGACCCAATTTCCAATTGGACCCAATTTCCAATTGGACCCAATTTCCAATTGGACCCAATTTCCAATTGGACCCAATTTCCAATTGGACCCAATTTCCAATTGGACCCAATTTCCAATTGGACCCAATTTCCATTGGACCCAATTTCCAATTGGACCCAATTTCCAATTGGACCCAATTTCCAATTGGACCCAATTTCCAGTGGACCCAATTTCCAATTGGACCCAATTTCCAATTGGACCCAATTTCCAATTGGACCCAATTTCCAATTGGACCCAATTTCCAATTGGACCCAATTTCCAATTGGACCCAATTTCCAATTGGACCCAATTTCCAATTGGACCCAATTTCCAATTGGACCCAATTTCCAATTGGACCCAATTTCCAGTGGACCCAATTTCCAATTGGACCCAATTTCCAATTGGACCCAATTTCCAGTTGGACCCAATTTCCAATTGGACCCAATTTGTCCCAATTGGACCCAATTTCCAATTGGACCCAATTTCCAATTGGACCCAATTTCCAATTGGACCCAATTTCCAATTGGACCCAATTTCCAATTGGACCCAATTTCCAATTGGACCCAATTTCCAATTGGACCCAATTTCCAATTGGACCCAATTTTGGACCCAATTTCCAATTGTTCCAAGTGGACCCAATTTGCCCAATTGGACCCAATTTCCAATTGGACCCAATTTCCAATTGGACCCAATTTCCAATTGGACCCAATTTCCAATTGGACCCAATTCCAATTGGACCCAATTTCCAATTGGACCCAATTTCCAATTGGACCCAATTTCCAATTGGACCCAATTTCCAATTGGACCCAATTTCCAATTGGACCCAATTTCCAATTGGACCCAATTTCCAATTGGACCCAATTTCCAATTGGACCCAATTTCCAATTGGACCCAATTTCCAATTGGACCCAATTCCAATTGGACCCAATTTCCAATTGGACCCAATTTCCAATTGGACCCAATTTCCAATTGGACCCAATTTCCAATTGGACCCAATTTCCAATTGGACCCAATTTCCAATTGGACCCAATTTCCAATTGGACCCAATTTCCAATTGGACCCAATTTCAATTGGACCCAATTTCCAATTGGACCCAATTTCCAGTGGACCCAATTTCCAATTGGACCCAATTTCCAATTGGACCCAATTTCCAATTGGACCCAATTTCCAATTGGACCCAATTTCCAATTGGACCCAATTTCCAATTGGACCCAATTTCCAATTGGACCCAATTTCCAATTGGACCCAATTTCCAATTGGACCCAATTTCCAATTGGACCCAATTTCCAATTGGACCCAATTTCCAATTGGACCCAATTTCCAATTGGACCCAATTTCCAATTGGACCCAATTTCCAATTGGACCCAATTTTCCAGTGGACCCAATTTCCAATTGGACCCAATTTCCAATTGGACCCAATTTCCAATTGGACCCAATTTCCAATTGGACCCAATTTCCAATTGGACCCAATTTCCAATTGGACCCAATTTCCAGTGGACCCAATTTCCAATTGGACCCAATTTCCAATTGGACCCAATTTCCAATTGGACCCAATTTCCAATTGGACCCAATTTCCAATTGGACCCAATTTCCAATTGGACCCAATTTCCAATTGGACCCAATTTCCAATTGGACCCAATTTCCAATTGGACCCAATTTCCAATTGGACCCAATTTCCAATTGGACCCAATTTCCAATTGGACCCATTTCAATTGGACCCAATTTCCAATTGGACCCAATTTCCAATTGGACCCAATTTCCAATTGGACCCAATTTCCAATTGGACCCAATTTCCAATTGGACCCAATTTCCAATTGGACCCAATTTCCAATTGGACCCAATTTCCAATTGGACCCAATTTCCAATTGGACCCAATTTCCAATTGGACCCAATTTCCAATTGGACCCAATTTCCAATTGGACCCAATTTCCAATTGGACCCAATTTTGGACCCAATTGGACCCAATTTCCAATTGGACCCAATTTCCAGTGGACCCAATTTCCAATTGGACCCAATTTCCAATTGGACCCAATTTCCAATTGGACCCAATTTCAAGTTGGCCCAATTCAATTGGACCCAATTGGCCAATTGGACCCAATTTGGACCCAATTTCCAATTGGACCCAATTTCCAATTGGACCCAATTTCCAATTGGACCCAATTTCCAATTGGACCCAATTTTAGTGGACCCAATTTCCAATTGGACCCAATTTCCAATTGGACCCAATTTCCAAGTGGACCCAATTTCCAATTGGACCCAATTCCAATTGGACCCAATTTCCAATTGGACCCAATTTCCAATTGGACCCAATTTCCAATTGGACCCAATTTCCAGTGGACCCAATTTCCAATTGGACCCAATTTCCAATTGGACCCAATTTCCAATTGGACCCAAATTCCAATTGGACCCAATTTCCAATTGGACCCAATTTCCAATTGGACCCAATTTCCAATTGGACCCAATTTCCAATTGGACCCAATTTCCAATTGGACCCAATTTCCAATTGGACCCAATTTCCAATTGGACCCAATTTCCAATTGGACCCAATTTCCAATTGGACCCAATTTCCAATTGGCCCAATTTCCAATTGGACCCAATTTCCAATTGGACCCAAATTCCAATTGGACCCAATTTTCAATTGGACCCAATTTTGGACCCAATTTCCAATTGGACCCAAATTCCAATTGGACCCAATTTCCAATTGGACCCAATTTCCAATTGGACCCAATTTCCAATTGGACCCAATTTCCAATTGGACCCAATTTCCAATTGGACCCAATTTCCAATTGGACCCAATTTCCAATTGGACCCAATTTCCAATTGGACCCAATTTCCAATTGGACCCAATTTCCAATTGGACCCAATTTCCAATTGGACCAATTTCCAATTGGACCCAATTTCCAATTGGACCCAATTTGGACCCAATTTCCAATTGGACCCAATTTCCAATTGGACCCAATTTCCAATTGGACCCAATTTCCAATTGGACCCAATTTCCAATTGGACCCAATTTCCAATTGGACCCAATTTCCAATTGGACCCAATTTCCAATTGGACCCAATTTCCAATTGGACCCAATTTCCAATTGGACCCAATTTCCAATTGGACCCAATTTCCAATTGGACCCAATTTCCAATTGGACCCAATATCCAATTGGACCCAATTTCCAATTGGACCCAAATTTCCAATTGGACCCAATTTCCAATTGGACCCAATTTCCAATTGGACCCAATTTCCAATTGGACCCAATTTCAATTGGACCCACCAATTCCAGTGGACCCAATTTCCAATTGGACCCAATTTCCAATTGGACCCAATTTCCAATTGGACCCAATTTCCAATTGGACCCAATTTCCAATTGGACCCAATTTCCAATTGGACCCAATTTCCAATTGGACCCAATTTTCCAGTGGACCCAATTTCCAATTGGACCCAATTTCCAATTGGACCCAATTTCCAATTGGACCCAATTTCCAATTGGACCCAATTTCCAATTGGACCCAATTTCCAATTGGACCCAATTTCCAATTGGACCCAATTTCAGTGGACCCAATTTCCAATTGGACCCAATTTCCAATTGGACCCAATTTCCAATTGGACCCAATTTCCAATTGGACCCAATTTCAATTGGACCCAATTTCCAATTGGACCCAATTTCCAATTGGACCCAATTTCCAATTGGACCCAATTTCCAATTGGACCCAATTTCCAATTGGACCCAATTTCCAATTGGACCCAATTTCCAATTGGACCCAATTTCAATTGGACCCAATTTCCAATTGGACCCAATTTCCAATTGGACCCAATTTCCAATTGGACCCAATTTCAATTGGACCCAATTTCCAATTGGACCCAATTTCCAATTGGACCCAATTTCCAATTGGACCCAATTTCCAATTGGACCCAATTTCCAGTGGACCCAATTTCCAATTGGACCCAATTTCAATTGGACCCAATTTCCAATTGGACCCAATTTCCAATTGGACCCAATTTCCAATTGGACCCAATTTCCAATTGGACCCAATTTCCAATTGGACCCAATTTCCAATTGGACCCAATTTCCAATTGGACCCAATTTCCAATTGGACCCAATTTCCAATTGGACCCAATTTCCAATTGGACCCAATTTCCAATTGGACCCAATTTCCAAGTGGACCCAATTTTCAATTGGACCCAATTTCCAATTGGACCCAATTTCCAATTGGACCCAATTTCCAATTGGACCCAATTTCCAATTGGACCCAATTTCCAATTGGACCCAATTTCCAATTGGACCCAATTTCCAATTGGACCCAATTTCCAATTGGACCCAATTTCCAATTGGACCCAATTTCCAATTGGACCCAATTTCCAATTGGACCCAATTTCCAATTGGACCCAATTTCCAATTGGACCCAATTTCCAATTGGACCCAATTTCCAATTGGACCCAATTTCCAATTGGACCCAATTTCCAATTGGACCCAATTTCCAATTGGACCCAATTTCCAATTGGACCCCAATTGGCCCAATTGGACCCAATTTCCAATTGGACCCAATTTCCAATTGGACCCAATTTCCAATTGGACCCAATTTCCAATTGGACCCAATTTCCAATTGGACCCAATTTCCAATTGGACCCAATTTCCAATTGGACCCAATTTCCAATTGGACCCAATTTCCAATTGGACCCAATTTCCAATTGGACCCAATTTCCAATTGGACCCAATTTCCAATTGGACCCAATTTCCAGTGGACCCAATTTCCAATTGGACCCAATTTCCAATTGGACCCAATTTCCAATTGGACCCAATTTCCAATTGGACCCAATTTCCAATTGGACCCAATTTCCAGTGGACCCAATTTCCAATTGGACCCAATTTCCAATTGGACCCAATTTCCAATTGGACCCAATTTCCAATTGGACCCAATTTCCAATTGGACCCAATTTCCAATTGGACCCAATTTCCAATTGGACCCAATTTCCAATTGGACCCAATTTCCAATTGGACCCAATTTCCCAATTGGACCCAATTTCCAATTGGACCCAATTTCCAATTGGACCCAATTTCCAATTGGACCCAATTTCCAATTGGACCCAATTTCCAATTGGACCCAATTTCCAATTGGACCCAATTTCCAATTGGACCCAATTTCCAAGTGGACCCAATTTTCCAATTGGACCCAATTTCCAATTGGACCCAATTTCCAATTGGACCCAATTTCCAATTGGACCCAATTTCCAATTGGACCCAATTTCCAATTGGACCCAATTTCCAATTGGACCCAATTTTCAATTGGACCCAATTTCCAATTGGACCCAATTTCCAATTGGACCCAATTTCCAATTGGACCCAATTTCCAATTGGACCCAATTTCAATTGGACCCAATTTCCAATTGGACCCAATTTCCAATTGGACCCAATTTCCAATTGGACCCAATTTCCAATTGGACCCAATTTCCAATTGGACCCAATTTCCAATTGGACCCAATTTCCAATTGGACCCAATTTCCAATTGGACCCAATTTCCAATTGGACCCAATTTCCCAATTGGACCCAATTTCCAATTGGACCCAATTTCCAATTGGACCCAATTTCCAATTGGACCCAATTTCCAATTGGACCCAATTTCCAATTGGACCCAATTTCCAATTGGACCCAATTTCCAATTGGACCCAATTTCCAATTGGACCCAATTTCCAATTGGACCCAATTTCCCAGTGGACCCAATTTCCAATTGGACCCAATTTCCAATTGGACCCAATTTCCAATTGGACCCAATTTCCAATTGGACCCAATTTCCAATTGGACCCAATTTCCAATTGGACCCAATTTCCAATTGGACCCAATTTCCAATTGGACCCAATTTCCAATTGGACCCAATTTCCAATTGGACCCAATTTCCAATTGGACCCAATTTCCAATTGGACCCAATTCCAATTGGACCCAATTTCCAATTGGACCCAATTTCCAATTGGACCCAATTTCCAATTGGACCCAATTTCCAATTGGACCCAATTTCCAATTGGACCCAATTTCCTGAGTGGACCCAATTTCCAATTGGACCCAATTTCCAATTGGACCCAATTTCCAATTGGACCCAATTTCCAATTGGACCCAATTTCCAATTGGACCCAATTTCCAATTGGACCCAATTTCCAATTGGACCCAATTTCCAATTGGACCCAATTTCCAATTGGACCCAATTTCCAATTGGACCCAATTCCAATTGGACCCAATTTCAAGTGGACCCAATTTCCAATTGGACCCAATTTCCAATTGGACCCAATTTCCAATTGGACCCAATTTCCAATTGGACCCAATTTCCAATTGGACCCAATTTCCAATTGGACCCAATTTCCAATTGGACCCAATTTCCAATTGGACCCAATTTCCAATTGGACCCAATTTCCAATTGGACCCAATTTCCAATTGGACCCAATTTCCAATTGGACCCAATTTCCAAGTGGACCCAATTTCCAATTGGACCCAATTTCCAATTGGACCCAATTTCCAATTGGACCCAATTTCCAATTGGACCCAATTTCCAATTGGACCCAATTTCCAATTGGACCCAATTTCCAATTGGACCCAATTTCCAATTGGACCCAATTTCCAATTGGACCCAATTTCCAATTGGACCCAATTTCCAATTGGACCCAATTTCCAATTGGACCCAATTTCCAATTGGACCCAATTTCCAATTGGACCCAATTTCCAATTGGACCCAATTTCCAATTGGACCCAATTTCCAATTGGACCCAATTTCCAATTGGACCCAATTTCCAATTGGACCCAATTTCCAATTGGACCCAATTTCCAATTGGACCCAATTTCCAATTGGACCCAATTTCCAATTGGACCCCAATTGGACCCAGTTTCCAATTGGACCCAATTTCCAGTTGGACCCAATTTCCAATTGGACCCAATTTTGGACCAATTTCAATTGGACCCAATTTCCAATTGGACCCAATTTCCAATTGGACCCAATTTCCAATTGGACCCAAATTCCAATTGGACCCAATTTCCAAGTGGACCCAATTTCCAATTGGACCCAATTTCCAATTGGACCCAATTTCCAATTGGACCCAATTTCCAATTGGACCCAATTTCCAATTGGACCCAATTTCCAATTGGACCCAATTTCCAATTGGACCCAATTTCCAATTGGACCCAATTTCCAATTGGACCCAATTTCCAATTGGACCCAATTTCCAATTGGACCCAATTTCCAATTGGACCCAATTTCCAATTGGACCCAATTTCCAATTGGACCCAATTTCCAATTGGACCCAATTTCCCAATTGGACCCAATTTCCAATTGGACCCAATTTCCAATTGGACCCAATTTCCAATTGGACCCAAGTGGACCCAATTTCCAATTGGACCCAATTTCCAATTGGACCCAATTTCCCAATTGGACCCAATTTCCAATTGGACCCAAATTTCAATTGTAATTGGACCCAATTTTGGACCCAATTTCCAATTGGACCCAATTTCCAATTGGACCCAAATTCCAATTGGACCCAATTTTCAATTGGACCCAATTTCCAATTGGACCCAATTTCCAATTGGACCCAATTTCCAATTGGACCCAATTTCCAATTGGACCCAATTTCCAATTGGACCCAATTTCCAATTGGACCCAATTTCCAATTGGACCCAATTTCCAATTGGACCCAATTTCCAATTGGACCCAATTTCCAATTGGACCCAATTTCCAATTGGACCCAATTTCCAATTGGACCCAATTTCCAATTGGACCCAATTTCCAATTGGACCCAATTTCCAAGTGGACCCAATTTCCAATTGGACCCAATTTCAATTGGACCCAATTTCCAATTGGACCCAATTTCCAATTGGACCCAATTTCCAATTGGACCCAATTTCCAATTGGACCCAATTTCCAATTGGACCCAATTTCCAATTGGACCCAATTTCCAATTGGACCCAATTTCCAATTGGACCCAATTTCCAATTGGACCCAATTTCCAATTGGACCCAATTTCCAATTGGACCCAATTTCCAATTGGACCCAATTTCAATTGGACCCAATTTCCAATTGGACCCAATTTCCAATTGGACCCAATTTCCAATTGGACCCAATTTCCAATTGGACCCAATTTCCAATTGGACCCAATTTCCAATTGGACCCAATTTCCAATTGGACCCAATTTCCAATTGGACCCAATTTCCAATTGGACCCAATTTCAATTGGACCCAATTTCCAATTGGACCCAATTTCCAATTGGACCCAATTTCCAATTGGACCCAATTTCCAATTGGACCCAATTTCAATTGGACCCAATTTCCAATTGGACCCAATTTCCAATTGGACCCAATTTCCAATTGGACCCAATTTCCAATTGGACCCAATTTCCAATTGGACCCAATTTCCAAGTGGACCCAATTTCCAATGTTGGACCCAATTTCCAATTGGACCCAATTTCCAATTGGACCCAATTTCCAATTGGACCCAATTTCCAATTGGACCCAATTTCCAATTGGACCCAATTTCCAATTGGACCCAATTTCCAATTGGACCCAATTTCCAATTGGACCCAATTTCCCAATTTCCAATTGGACCCAATTTCCAATTGGACCCAATTTCCAGTGGACCCAATTTCCAATTGGACCCAAATTCCAATTGGACCCAATTTCCAATTGGACCCAATTTCCAATTGGACCCAATTTCCAAGTGGACCCCCAATTGGACCCAATTTTTGGACCCAATTTCCAATTGGACCCAATTTCCAATTGGACCCAATTTCCAATGGACCCAATTTCCAATTGGACCCAATTTCCAATTGGACCCAATTTCCAATTGGACCCAATTTCCAATTGGACCCAATTTCCAATTTGGTGAATTGGACCCAATTTCCAATTGGACCCAATTTCCAATTGGACCCAAATTCCAATTGGACCCAATTTCAATTGGACCCAATTTCCAATTGGACCCAAATTCCAATTGGACCCAATTTCAATTGGACCCAATTTCCAATTGGACCCAATTTCCAATTGGACCCAATTTCCAATTGGACCCAATTTCCAATTGGACCCAATTTCCAATTGGACCCAATTTCAATTGGACCCAATTTCCAATTGGACCCAAAATTCCAATTGGACCCAATTTCCAATTGGACCCAATTTCCAATTGGACCCAATTTCCAATTGGACCCAATTTCCAAGTGGACCCAATTTCCAATTGGACCCAATTTCCAATTGGACCCAATTTCCAATTGGACCCAAATTCCAATTGGATTCCAATTTCCAATTGTGGACCCAATTTCCAATTGGACCCAATTTCCAATTGGACCCAATTTCCAATTGGACCCAATTTCCAATTGGACCCAAATTTCCAATTGGACCCAATTTCCAATTGGACCCAATTTCCAATTGGACCCAATTTCCAATTGGACCCAATTTCCAATTGGACCCAATTTCCAATTGGACCCAATTTCCAATTGGACCCAATTTCCAATTGGACCCAATTTCCAATTGGACCCAATTTCCAATTGGACCCAATTTCCAATTGGACCCAATTTCCAATTGGACCAAATTTCCAATTGGACCCAATTTCCAATTGGACCCAATTTCCAAGTGGACCCAATTTCCAATTGGACCCAATTTCCAATTGGACCCAATTTTGGACCAATTGGACCCAAATTTCCAATTGGACCCAATTTCCAATTGGACCCAATTTCAATTGGACCCAATTTCCAATTGGACCAATTTCCAATTGGACCCAATTACCAATTGGACCCAATTTCCAATTGGACCCAATTTCCAATTGGACCCAATTTCCAATTGGACCCAATTTCCAATTGGACCCAATTTCCAATTGGACCCAATTTCCATTGGACCCAATTTCCAATTGGACCCAATTTCCAATTGGACCCAATTTCCAGTGGACCCAATTGGACCCAATTTCCAATTGGACCCAATTTCCAATTGGACCCAATTTCCAATTGGATTGGATTAAGTGGACCAATTTCCAATTGGACCCAATTTCCAATTGGACCCAGAATTTCAAATTGGTACCAATTGACCCATTTGTGGACCCAATTTCCAATTGGACCCAATTTCCAATTGGACCCAATTTCCAATTGGACCCAATTTCCAATTGGACCCAATTTCAATTGGACCCAATTTCCCAATTTGGACCCAATTTCCAATTTGGACCCAATTTCCCAGTGGACCCAATTTGGCCAATTGGACCCAATTTCAAGTGGACCCAATTTTCAATTGGACCCAATTTCCAATTGGTCCCAATTTCCAATTGGACCCAATTTCCAATTGGACCCAATTCCAGGTGGACCCAATTTCCAATTGGCCCCAATTTCCCAATTGGTCCCAGTTCAAGTGGACCCAATTATTGGACCCAATTTCCAATTGGACCCAATTTCCAATTGGACCCCAATTACCAATTGGACCAATTACCCAATTAGAATCCAGTTGGACCCAATTACAAATTGGACCCAACTTAGGGAATTTATTTACCAATTGGACCCAATTTCCAATTGGACCCAATTTATTGGACCCCCTTGGACCCAATTTCCAATTGGACCCAATTTGGCAATTCCCAATTTTCAATTGTAACATTTTTGGACCCAATTTCCAATTGAATCTAATTTCAAATGGACCCAAGTTCCAATTTGGACCCAATTCCCAGTGGACCCAATTTCCAATTGGATCCCAATTGGACCCAATTTCCAATTGGACCCAATTTCCAATTGGACCCAATTTCAAATGGACCCCAATTGGACCCAATTTCCAATTGGACCCAATTTCCCAATTGCACCCAATTTCCAATTGGACCCAAT